>CM035407.1:37093196-37148196 GCA_020310875.1 Ceratopteris richardii
GTAGCCTCATCTTGTAATCCCATAAAGGAGTCAAACACTTCAAACCACTCTGAAGCAAATATTCCCACTATAAAGCTTGTAATATCCTTACAACTCATCACCAAATGTTGAGCTTATGCATTATCACAAGTATGCATATAGGCAGTCTAGTAACACACACTAGACATAGTAAAATCATCATGCACTTTTAGTTGACACTGGGATACATGGGAAGCATGTTAGTATTGGAAAGGGACCGAGGTCTTGCCATACTGAGTTCAAAGTTTGTTTCCATACTAATGCATTCTTCTTGTGTAGAAAAAATTTGTAAGCAACTAAACTTTCAAGATGCAAGCAAGTGATCTTGAACACAAGGTCCTAGCAAGAGGTGAGTGGACTACAAAGCTCTTCCCATTGAAGAATATTCATTACTTCCACATAGAGAACTAATAGGCTTCCAAGGCAAGCTCCCTATTGAAAACCCTCCAAAAGGTAAGACAAATTGAATCGATGTTAAATCCTAGTGGTTCTAAGGTTTAACAGGGCTGCTAGCTAATGTTAAGTATATATTTGAGTCCAAATTGGAATTTAACAATTGTTGGGGATGTTTTCAATTATTTTCATAGGAACTTAAGGATCTACAAAATTGAGAAGAGTTGCAACCCATTTGGGAGAAGTTCGGATTAGCCGAATATTCCATAGCACCACTCCCCAAGCCATATTTTTATAGGTTCTATTTTTTCATTCATGCACTGCAACCTACCAACAATAAAGATGAACTAGTTTCTAATGTGCTCCCCTCATTGCTTCGGGATTAGTCATTGTAGAAATTTAAGTTAACACATAAATTTGTGTGTGAGGCATTAAAGATGTCTAGCGCACATGTCCCTTTGGACAAGAAAAACCTAATTCTAGAGGCCATGAAGAAAAATAATATACTCAAGCTCATTCAAATCGCAACAATTACTCCGAATCTTTCTAGAGCATTGCATATGTGCATGCAACACTTTGTGTCCCCTCGACAAGATTGCTCCACATCTCCCCACAAAAAGATATGGTTTAGCTTATATTTGGCTTAGAATATGTCCATCTATATCGACTTGCCCCATTGGATTACTGATCAAGAGCTTTAGACAACTAATAATAGGTGAATAAAAAAGAAAGTGATTAATGGATGCTACACCATCACCAAAATTGTTTACATGTGCCTCACTTATGACATTTTGATTGAAAGGGCACTCTAAATGTATCGAGTTGCAACCATTCATGAGTAGCATAGCATCTACATCATAACCAACCAAAAAAAAATGAATGACACTATTCCATGCCTCAAACCAATGCAAACCTCACCCTCACCCCAACCATCTTCTCTAGGTTCATAACTCATATCTCCATTTATGACAAGCTTCTTTAGAAGGTGAAGGTGAAATTTGACACAAACTACCAGCAAGAGAAAGCACTATGAAACAAATTGAAATAGTTACATATGAAGGATTTGTGTTTCTTATGTTTGATATTGTTACAAAATATTTTTCCACCACCTTAGATTTTGGACATTCTAGGTCCCAATCATGCTGAATTTCAATTTTCAAACACTCATCATGTCTCACAAAAGTATGAATGGCATAGCTACATATAATCTATGGATTGTCAATGCTCTTGTATCCTTGACTTCTAATCTTTTCTCTTCTTCCTTGGCAAGCTTACACATCTGTAAATGAGTATCCCTAGATAATATTCCACTATAGGGGTGGTATATCTCTATGCATGTAGTCTTTGATATTAACCTCAGTAGTTATCCCTAAATGTTGTAAGTACACAGAATTGGTTCCCCAATCTTGCACTACTTGTAATTGTTTCATGAAAGGTCTACCCAAGCTCATTTTATAGATATGATTCTTTCCAAACTCACATATGGCAAAAGTGTGCTCAAATTCTACACCACGATTAGTTAGAGTGATTCCTTCTAATAGTCCTAGGGGTTTCTCTATGTGTCCATATGCAATTTTCAGCTTTATTCTCATGGGTCTCAAAGTTCGTTTGTCCTAAAATTTCCATAAGGAAGTGGTAGCAATGGCAACTCCTATTCCTCAATCTAGGATTTCCTTTGTTGTGTATCCTTGATAGGTGAGATAGATGTTTCCTTCTTCTCCTTCACTCATATCTCCTATCCTTTCTATGGGTATCTCTAGAAATTTTCTTTTAGAAATTTGCTTTTTGATCCTACCTGAGGGTGGGAACTAGCGATTTCTAGTATTTGGTTTGCTAAATGTTTCCACAACTCCAGTTTGACTTTGAGTAGTTCCTCTAAAGCGAGGTGACACTACACTTTAGTGTTCTTGACTACTTTTCTATTCCTAGGTATAATTGATTCTTTGTTCCTAATCATTATCATGTGATCTCTCATTTGAATAGACTTTGATTCCCAAGGGCCTATAAAATGAGGCAATTCTTGTAAGGAATTAGATTCAAAGTCTAATCTTTCTCTTGATTTTAATCTTCTTGCTCTCGATAGATAGAGGGAATGACCTAAGAATTGATCATAAAGATCATCTATTTATTGAATGGTAAGGGAAGTCATCTGTTCCATATCCCACTTCTCTTCTTGAATTTCTCTCAAGAACTCCTATGAGCACTTATTGATCAAAGGAGGAATTCAGCCTTTTGTTGAGTTAGGAACTTATGACTCTATTGGAAAGAGTTCTCATTTTTTTAATTTCAAACAATTGAGCCTTTTGAGGTGCCAAGTGGTTAGTTTTAGACACCATTTGTGCTAATCTTTCAAGCAATTCTTGGAAATGCAATTCTCATTTGAGTAGATTACTCTTATTAAAAAGTTGTCTAGCCTCAAACATAGCATGAGCTGATTCAACCATTTTGATGCACAAATTTGTTCTTTCTACCTCTAGGTCTACTCTAGGGTAGCTTTTGTACTAATTCAATTGCATTTGGACCTTCTCTCAATTGTGCCTAATAAGCCTTGAAAATCATATCCAAATTTTATAGGGGTCCAATCAGACTGATCCTAACTTTGGCAAACATGAAGTCCCTAACTGGACATGTGATGTCATTTCTACAATTTTTGCATTGGTCTCCTTTAGGAAACCTTCTAGCTCTACCAGCTTCTTGGAACATTTTCTCTTTATCCTTTCTCTAGAATCTCTCCATGGCTTGGTTTTCTTTCTGCTTTTCCTACTTCCCTTGGTGAGCTTGTTCTATGGCATGAGCTTTGGTAATTGCTTGAATGGGAACTACGATGTGTGGCAATCCATTTGAAATTTGCACCATGCCTATCACACTGAGTGGACTTATCTTCGAGGCATTAGCAAAAGTCTTGGGGCACTCTCATATAATATGTTGTTTATCACACTCTGAGCAATATTCTTGAATGATAAGGTTGTGTGTCTAACTTGCTCGTGTGGGATGTGGGCATTCACATATTAAATGATCTCCCTGGCATTTGTAGCACGGTTCTCAAGGGGCCTATGGTCTCATTTGTCTCATTCGGGGCCTAGAAATGGGGTTTATCTACATCACATTTGAGTATTTGGGCTCCCAATTGTAGTATCTGTGTAGTGTCTCGTGACTCTGTATAGTATCTGGGAATGTTCTCTCCATGGGAAGAGCCAAAACTATTTGCATTAGGATTGTTCTCAATGATCAATGGAGAAATTAGTACTAAAGCCCTATCAATATTCTCTTCTGCCATTGCATACTTAATTGAGATTACATTGGTGAGGGGTGGTGGTTGTTGTCCTAGCACTCGCTTTGGACTAGTTTATACTTGATATTGTGGATACTAATTATGTTTTCACGTGTAGTAGAATTTTCATTTATATTGATTGTCTCACATATGGTTCTTGGTAGTTATGTGTAACTATCTACGTGTTGCAAGGAAAATCTTGTGCCTATGGTTTGTGTATTTTCTCTCTATGGTGCATTATTATGAGCTTAGATATATGGAATTATGGAATCTCATTGGGAAAGAAATATCCATGTGATCATTATTAGAAGTCTAGCAAGGTTTTAAGGAAATGATCTTCTGATCTTGCATACTCTAAAAGTTTCCTCCTAGCTTTTGTGCCACCAACTCCGCTAGTTCCTCCACTCAAGATGAAGGTTTAAATGTGATACTAGTTGAGCGATTCGATCCTTTGTAGAGCTTGGACAACTCTAAATCCTCTCTCAAGTCATCTTCTATGTTTATACACATTCTGACACATTGGTCTAGGGTATTTGGGTCCGTCAAGTACACATAGGACCTCAACTCTCCACTCAGGGGACTGTTTGAGAATAATGACACTTGCTTAGCTTGTATAGGGAGCTCTCGGACTTGACATCTCTCTATGAATTTCTTGAATCTTCATCCTGCTAGGCTTATTGTCTCTTGGGGTGTCCACTTGAAGCTATAGATCAAGGACAAGGTGTTATGCTTGATTCCACTCTTGGACAACTCAGTAATCAAAGCGTCTAAGAGTTGCATGATGTCTCTAAAATGACCTTGTTTCAAGGGTTGAAACCATGCAAGGGAATTTTTCTTCAAGGTTAGAATAAAAGCCTCATATTAGAGTGAAAAGAATCTTCAACTTATTCCGCTCTCAACACCTGCTTAGATTCCACTACATGATCATAGGGATCTCTCGGGCCATCAAAATAATTCTTCATGGCGTTAACCACCTATGAAGGTCTCAATGCCATCAAGTGTTCTATTTTTGTCGGTAAAGGAAATCCTCTACATCTCTAAATGCCATATGTCCTCTAGTCTCTCTTTCAGGCTGACTTGTACCTTGTTTTGAATTACCTCTTTCTAGGTTATGCACAAAGCTTGCCTGAGGGGATTCCTTCATTTTCTCTCTATTTGCTCCTAAAGAGTTTGTCTATCCTATAATGATGGATGGCTTGTGTAGAGGGAAAACTTTTTGACCTTGACAAAAATGATTTTTGTTTCTATAATCAAAGACTAAGTACATTTGTTCCAAATAAGAACTCATGTAAGTTGCTTTCCCTTGGATATTTAGATCCTTGAATTTATAAACTAAGAGCTCTTTCCTAGTACAAGGCTTGTCCGATTTGAATTTCCAAAAGTCTTCTTTAGTTGCCATGTTAATGCATAACTCTATGGAAGTAGTATCGTGGGGTATCTTTGTGGTAGCTATGATTCTGGTAGGCAACGACTTCTTCCTAGGAGTGGAGGGGATCCCCATTGGATCTTCCTCTTCTAAATCTCAAACTTTTGACTCTCGAAGAAGGTTACCAAAGTTGTACGTCCTCTTAGGGTGACTATTAGCCATGTACATATGTTTTTGCTTATCTATATATGATCCATTCTCAAACTTCACCGCTAGGTTATCTAAGCCATAGAGGTGCTATGAGCTTCTCAACTAGAATACCGACCTTCTCAAACCATCGTCATAGACATGAGCACCTAATTGGTTGGTTTGAATGTAATCAAGAGGTCCTTTTGGTATCTCTAAGTTTGTGTTCCTATTGATATGAGTCGATCTCTCCATGCTATAAGAGCTATCTCACTCATTGACCTCCTCCCAATCACTTGATTAGGGATTACCTAATTGCTAAGACCATGATCAGGTTGTGTGGTTGACATTAGTGTCAAAAGATCTTAGGCTTTGTTACCTAATCTAAGATTCATGAATTAGCCCAAGTTCCCTTTCTTTACCCCTTTTTTATTTGCTTATTATTATGGTTTCACTTATCAATTTTCTTGTTGATTTACTTTCCTTGTTAATTCTTGTATGAATGCATAATCTTCAAGAATATTTTGTGTTATTTAACTTAGTTTTGGGTCATCATCTCATCTTCTTTTGCCCTTTAGTATTGTAATTATTATAGCTACTTTAAGTTTTGTACTTGATTTCCTCAAGTTCCTTGGACTTGAGATTTCTTATTATCACTCTATGTACTATCACTAGAACTAATGCCTTATCCTAAACCAGAACTGAAAAAGGGAGTTTTGTGAATTTCCAACCTTGAGTCACTTTCTTTGTGAAGCATTGATAGTTTTCTTTGACCCTTGGTAGAGCCTTGACTGCTTGCTCTATAGCTTTATAGCCCACAAAATCCACCAAGAAAACCTTAAAAATAGATAAAAGTTAAGTAAAAAAAGAAAACCCTAATATTTTTGATGTAGGCTATCTATCATGATAGACTCGGCCTATCACAATAGGCAAGTCTATAATGATAGAGGGGGTCTATTGCGATAGAGCCGTCTCTCGCAAAAGGGCACTCTATTTTGATAGAGCACTTTGTCACAAGGGTGGTCTGTTATGATAAACCATATGGTCTGCCATGATATACGGGGTCTATTGTGGGGGGCGTATGTCACAATTGACTGGGTGGTCTCACAATAAAGCCATCTTCAATTGGTCTTACTTATCCTTGCTCATGACATCTTTACATACTTTGGTGACATCCATGTCTCCTTCCTCATTCTCTAGCATTGCTAATAGTGGTCATAAGTGTTTTCACACACATTACTAACAAAATATATCAACAAAACCCCCTTACAAGTGATGTGGTGAACAAGGTGCTAGCATTGATGTATAAGGAAGTGTCAAGCTATGTTGAAAGAAATCAATCCACAAAAGGGATTAATCCCAAAGCCTTTTGAAAATCCTCAAACGTCTCCCTAAATAGAGCCTTTGTGAAAAGGTCTCCAACATTCTCCTATGTGGGCACATATGCCAAACTAATCTCTCCAACACAAAGTCTCTTCCTGACATGATGATGGTGCACCTCAATGTGATTTGTTAGCATGGCACAAAGGGTTCCTTTAGCTATTGTGAAAGTTGTTATTTACTCATCCTCACAAGTAGAAGTAGCAATAGTAGCATGTCTCTTTCTCAACCAAGATATGCATGAGCTACCAATCATGAAGCAAAAATTACTAATGGAGACACAAATATCATAACAACCAACCCACTTTGAGTCAAAAAACACATGTAAATCTCGTGATATTGATCCCCATTGGGATAAAACAATCCAATTAGCTGGTACCACTCAAGTAGCAAAAGAGACATTTAACCATCTTCCAATGTTTGATACCTGGGAAAATGTGTAAACCATTAGTTTGAGAGAAGTTATTCCCCATCAAATTGAATAAAGTGAAGGCCCAAATAATGATGCAAATGCCCCAAATCTTACATCTTGAAAGAGCCATGCAAATCAACCTTAAATTCAACAATATACTTTTAGTTAGAACTAGTAAGCAACATATCATCAATATATACAACAATGATCATACGTACATTGTAATGAAACTATAAATTCTACCAACAAATATAACAAGCAAGAGGCTAAAGCATCTAGCAAGACCACAAGGCTCAAGAGAGAGCATGTCTCCTTCCATTCAAATCCAGCCATATATATATATATATATATATATATATATATATATATATATATATATATATATATATATATATATATATATATATATATATATATATATATATATATATATATATATATATATATATATATATATATGCCAAGGGGGTATGTCTTTGGGCTCGATTTAGGGCTGGTTGACTACTTAACTATCATACCTCTAGAATCTTAGAAAAGTCACCATAATCCCGGATTGGTTGACTTTCGAAACCTCATACCTCCAAAATTCCGATGTGATTGAAGTATACACCCTGGATGGCCTTCTAAATAGACTCATATAGATCATCTAGAACTATTGCTCGTGTCATGTAGACCTCATAAAAAATGTCCGGACTCTCATACTGACTTCTCCTCATAAATGGGGCCATACAACTTAGAGTATCATGGATCATTTGCAGCCCCTTGTGAGTGGAGTATTGAGTATTGTGAAGAGATGGATAAGTATGTGTTTGAAGATGAAGAGGTGTTGCAAAATCCTTGATCTACACCAACCAAATGAACTCCAGGAGTAGATGGTGGGCCCTTTTAGCTTGCCAATGGATGTATTAGACACCCTATGTACCTTGGAAGATCACTCTCAAAAAGATAGATCAAAACAGATAAGTTGGAGTTAGCTCAGAGGTGAAAACTTGCTATTCTTGGTTCATACACCTGTCCAGTGTTTTACATAATTCTCTGAGCACAATAGAAATTAGCTTAATTTCTCTTGGGGAAGTCTAGTTAGCTTAAAGAGCTAACTTTCAAGAGTAATCTCATCAAAATAACAAAGCACACACTGAGAATGAGTTTTAACAAGTGATGACATCATCCCGATTTTCACGGGCTGCTACAGAAATAGACCTAGTGAGCAGCAAAATCACCATAACTCAAAATGTAGAAATCCAATGATTACGAAAATTTGTATGGTTATACTAGACAAAAATCTGAATCCAACAAGCTTTAAATCAATGAATTTGGATAAGTAACCACTGAGAAATGGCTCTGACAAGATGAGTGAAAAAGTTGGGTACCTGACAGAGAAGTGAAGATGAACAGACCCTATTGACTTCAAATGAACATAACTGAAGATTGCAGCATCCAAATGACATGAAAATTTGTGAGCATATAGTAGACTTATAGAGCTAACTTTACCAAGTTAAATCACTGAAAATGATGCACCAAGCTCAAAGAAAACATCTCTGCAAGCTGACTAAGAAAACTGAGAGTAATGGCAGTGAGTAGTACACTTCACAAGAACATGGAAAGATGAACTCAAATAATCATGAAAATGAAAGTATATTGCTCGTACAATACAATGACTTACTGATACATATGTGTGCCTTGTAATCACACCTTGATATGGCATAAATCTCAGCTCTTGGAGGTCTTCACATAGGTCTCTCTAACCACGACTAAAACTGCCATCTATTTATAGTTGAGTTTGGGAGGTTAACTTCCCTCAATCACTCTCCAATCAATCAATGATTGATTTGATTCTCTACATACCACAAATCACGAATTCGTGGCTCCTCTTTCCATTCTTGATCAAGTGGACTCAACCACTTAAGATTCTCTTACTTTTACATTAAGTAAACTCTTCAAAAGTTACAAGAGGTAGTTCACAAGTGAACTTTACATAGTCTTCTTTTTAAAGCTTCTTCTAAGACTTTGTGAGACTCAAGCCAATACTTAGGCTTGTCATAGACTTGCTCCAACAGCTCCCCCTCAAGCCAAGTATGCTTGAGGTCTTCAATCTTCCAAGATTACCTGCAAACCTATCATAGCCTTGAATTTGCAAAGCTTTGTACCATCCAATGCTTTGGTTAGAATATCTGCACATTGTTGATGAGTGGAAACATATGATATTTGAATCTCTTTGCTTAGAACCTTTTCTCGTACATAGTGATAATGAACTTCAATATGTTTAGTCCTTGCATGAAAAATAGGATTAGCAGCCAAGTGAATAGAACTCATATTGTCACCAAAAATAGTTGGAGTTCCAAACTCCAATCCAAGATCTTTGAATAATGTCTTCATCCACATAGCTTCCTGAGTAGCTATGGCAAGACCTCTGTATTCAGCTTCAGTAGAAGAGAGAGCAACTGTGGGTTGCTTCTTGGATGACCATGAAATAAGCTTTGAACCTGCAAAGGTAAGATAACCTGAAGTGCTCCTTCTATCTTCCTTGGAGCCAGCCCAATCTGCATCAGAAAATAGCTTCAAACCTAAATCAGATACATAAGGATAATAAAGTCCTTCATTTATGGTTCCTTTGAGATACTTGAGAATCCTTTTGGCAGCATCCATATGTGGTTTCCTTGGTGTGTGCATAAATTGACTTAGCACACTCACACTGTAACATATATCTACTCTTGTCAATGTGGCATAGTTGAGACTACCCACTAGACTTTGATATGATGTGATGTCCTCTATGAGTTCACCTTCATGTGAGCTCAATTTGTGATTGACCTCCATTGGAGTACCTGCAATCTTACAATCTTGCATCTTGAATTTTGCCAACATGTCCTTAATGTACTTTCTTTGAGTGAGAAACAAACCATGATCTTTGTAGACAACTTCCAAACCTAGGAAGTAGGTAAGTGAACCCAAATCACTTATCTTGAACTCTTCTCTCATTTGATCTTTGATCTTCTTCATACCATCTGCATCATTTCCTGTCAATATAATATCATCTACATATACACATAGGTAGATGACCTCAGAATTACTCTTTTTAATAAAGAGTGAAGGATCTGCCTTGCTTGGTTGAAAGCCTTTGTCCTGCAAGAATGAAACAAGCCTGAAATTCCGAGCTCTTGGAGCTTGCTTGAGACCATACAATGCTTTGTTAGGTTTACACACATAATCAGGATAAACTTGGTTCTCAAAACCAGGTGGTTGTGCCATATATACCTCTTCTGTTATCCAACCATTCAAGAATGCATTCTTTACATCTAGTTGAAGTATCTTCCAATTCTTGGAAGAGGCAATACTAAGCAAAACCCTAATAGTAGGCATCTTTGCCACAGGAGAGAAGGTCTCCTCATAATCAATTCCTTGAGTTTGTGCAAAGCCTTTTGCTACAAGCCTTGCCTTATACCTGTTAATGGAACCATCAGAATTCTTCTTGAGTTTATAGACCCATCTTGAGCCTATTACCTTCATGGATGAAGTCTTGGGCACCAAATCCCAAGTGTTGTTTTCCTCAAGTGCTTCAATCTCTTCCTTCATTGCATGCTTCCATTCTGATTTTGCTTTGGCCTCTTCAAATGATGATGGCTCCTCTTGGTTTATATCCTGTGCTATGTAGATAGAATGTTTAGTTACTAATGAGGTGTCAAACCCATACCTTTCTGGTTTTTTCTTTTCCCTCATAGATCTTCTTAGGCCATGATGTGATGATTCTGCCTCATGTCCAAGTTCTTGCAATTTTGCTTTACCTTTAGACTTCCATGCTTTGATCTTTTCCATATGAAATTCTTCATCATCCTCCGAGGTGTCTTGTTCTTCAATCTTTGGTTGTTCTCTACCAAGCTTTGGAAAATCTTCTTCAAGATTGTATGGTAAATTGACCTTCCTGCATGAATCTTCATACCATGAATTGTTCTCATCAAAAACTACATCTCTGCTTACCAAGAATCCTTTGTTGGTAGGGTTGTATAACCTGTATCCCTTTTGATTGTTGTCATATCCAATAAATACACACCTTTCTGCCTTTGGATCCATCTTGCCTCTAACCTGTGAAGGAACATGAGCAAAAGCAATACATCCAAAAATTTTACAATGATCTAAGCTTGGTCTTCTTCCATTCCAAGCCTCATATGGAGTCATCCCATCAAGGGATTTTGAAGGCAACCTGTTAATCAAGTAAGTGGCTGTAGATACAGCCTCAGCCCATAAGTAATTAGGTAAATGCTTTTCATTTAACATAGACCTTGCAGCTTCAACAATTGTCCTATTCCTCCTTTCTGCCACTCCATTTTGCTCAGGAGTGTACCTTGTAGTAACCTCTCTTTTGATTCCTCTTTCTTGAAGAAAAGAATCAAACTCATGGGAGAAGTATTCTCCCTCTCCATCTGACCTTAGCCTTTTTAGTAATTTACCTGTTTGATTCTCCACAAGAGCCAAATATCTTTTGAAACATGAAAA
The DNA here is from genome assembly GCA_020310875.1 of Ceratopteris richardii. Lineage (NCBI taxonomy): Eukaryota > Viridiplantae > Streptophyta > Polypodiopsida > Polypodiales > Pteridaceae > Ceratopteris > Ceratopteris richardii. The sequence goes on from CM035407.1 coordinate 37,104,711, forward strand.
AACTTCATCTTTGTGTTTTATAAAGAATAGGATAGTCCATCTGCTGCAAACATCAATAAAGGAAACATAATACCTTGATCCAGATATTGAAGCTTCCTTGCTAGGTCCCCATACATCTCTATGAACCAACTCCAAGAGATCTCCATGCATATAACCTTTCTTCATGAATGGTAACCTGTGAGACTTTCCAAATTGACATGCACTACACTTATAAATCATATGTTGTTTTGACAAATTAGGAAGTCCAAGTACACTTTGGTCCCTGCAGATTTGCTTTAATGACCTTTCACCAATATGTGCTAACCTTTTGTGCCATACTTCCAATTCTGTGAGTGTCTGACTACCATAATTAAAGAGAGCAATGTTTCTAGTGTCCTGTAATTCAAATGTGAACAATCTACCTGTCTTTTCACCTTTTGCAATTCTTTTGAATCCTTGACTTGGATCTTCAACAAATGCTCCTGCTTTTGTGAACCTGACTTGCAACCCTTTCTCTACTATCTGCCCAACACTTATCAAATTCTTTGTAATGGTAGGGACATAGAGTACCTTACTGAGTAGGTTGATGTTTCCATCAGGTGCTTTGACATTGTCTATTTTCTCCACAGGATGTTTTGTATCATCTCCTGTTTGTACCTCATGCTTATTCCTTGGATCTTCTAAATCTGATAGGAGTGCCACATTTCCTGCCACATGATTTGAACAACCTGAATCTATGTAGAAAACACGCTCATCAGATTTACCTTGTGGCATAGCCATGTTCATGATCAATAATGAATCCTCTTTGTTTGAGTCTTCTGTGTAGTTATTGTAGTCTCTCCTTCCTTTGTAGCCTCCTTGATAGTTTGAATGATTGTAGTTGTTGTAGTTGCCATGGTAGTTGTTGAACCTTCCTCTTGAGTAGCCATAACTTCCTCTATTGTATCCTCTGCCTCTTTGATTCCTGGAATTCCTAAAGCAATTTTCAGTTGTATGATTAGTTAATCCACAAATAGAACATGAGTTGGAGACTTGGGATCTCCCCCTGCCTTGTCTACCTCCTCTTCCTCTACCTCTGCCATGTCTTCCTCTACCTGCATAGTTAGCTTGATATGTACCTGCTTCATCATCCACTTTCTTTGCCTTTCCTTTGTTATCTTTAGACTTGCTTTTATCCGTGTATAAAGCTGAAGATTGATTACCTTTAGAGCTTTCTCCATTTTTGATAAGCTTTGCCTCTTGAGTAAGTAGTTGTCCAATGAGTGTGTTGAAATCAGGTACATGCATGTCCATGTACAAATCCATAGCTGTGGTGAATGCTTCCCACTTGTCATCTGCCTTCAAGCCATTGATGACCTGCCTTACAATTTGCTCTTCATCTATTACCTCTCCAATGCTTCCCAACTGATCCGCTATGTCCTTGAGCTTTGTGACAAAATCAGTCACATTTTGTTTGGGAGCCTTCTTGAGAGTTGTGAACTCCAGCCATAGTTGATGCTTCCTAGCTTTGGTACTTGAAGAAAAGAAAGCTTCAAGTGCATCCCACACTTCCTGAGATGTCTTACAACTTCTAATGTGAGGCAACAAAAAATCTGAGATAGAGTTGAGGAGATAAGACCTTGCAAGTGCATCCTTGGAGCACCATGTGCTCAATCTTTCTTGCTCTTCTTGTGTTGGTTGACTTTTGTTCTTGAAACTTGGCATAACTTCATCTCCAGCCACATAACCATATAAACTTCTACCTTGGAGATAAGCTTCCATTCTTAATGACCAAGCTGAGTAATTACCTCTATCCAATTTGTCAATTGATGAAGGAAATCCATCTGCCATGTTGTCCAACCTTGCTCTGATACCACTGTGAAGAGATGGATAAGTATGTGTTTGAAGATGAAGAGGTGTTGCAAAATCCTTGATCTACACCAACCAAATGAACTCCAGGAGTAGATGGTGGGCCCTTTTAGCTTGCCAATGGATGTATTAGACACCCTATGTACCTTGGAAGATCACTCTCAAAAAGATAGATCAAAACAGATAAGTTGGAGTTAGCTCAGAGGTGAAAACTTGCTATTCTTGGTTCATACACCTGTCCAGTGTTTTACATAATTCTCTGAACACAGCAGCAATTAGCTTAATTCCTCTTGGGGAAGTCTAGTTAGCTTAAAGAGCTAACTTTCAAGAGTAATCTCATCAAAAATAACAAAGCACACACTGAGAATGAGTTTTAACAAGTGATGACATCATCCCGATTTTCACGGGCTGCTACAGAAATAGACCAGTGAGCAGAAAAATCACCATAACTCAAAACGTCGAGATTCAATGATTATGACAATTTGTATGGTTATACTAGACAGTAAGCTGAATCCAACAAGCTTTAAATCACTGAATTTGAATAAGTAACCACTGAGAAATGGCTCTGACAAGATGAGTGAAAAAGTCGGGTACCTGACAGAGAAGTGAAGATGAACAGACCCTATTGACTTCAAATGAACATAACTGAAGATTGCAACATCCAAATGACATGAAAATTATGAGCATATAGTAGACTTATAGAGCTAACTTTACCAAGTTAAATCACTGAAAATGATGCACCAAGCTCAGAGAAAACATCTCTGCAAGCTGACTGAGAAAACTGAGAGTAATGGCAGTGAGTAGTACACTTCACAAGAACATGGAAAGATGAACTCAAATAATCATGAAAATGAAAGTATATTGCTTGTACAATACAATGACTTACTGATACATATGTGTGCCTTGTAATCACACCTTGATATGGCATAAAGCTCAGCTCTTGGAGGTCTTCACATAGGTCTCTCTAACCACGACTAAAACTGCCATCTATTTATAGTTGAGTTTGGGAGGTTAACTTCCCTCAATCACTCTCCAATCAATCAATGATTGATTTGATTCTCTACCTACCACAAATCACGAATTCGTGGCTCCTCTTTCCATTCTTGATCAAGTGGACTCAACCACTTAAGATTCTCTTACTTTTACATTAAGTAAACTCTTCAAAAGTTACAAGAGGTAGTTCACAAGTGAACTTTACATAGTCTTCCTTTTAAAGCTTCTTCTAAGACTTTGTGAGACTCAAGCCAATACTTAGGCTTGTCATAGACTTGCTCCAACAAGTATATCTAACACCGCCCCTCAATGTCCACCTCTGGTGAACTACCTTTGTGATCCAATACCAAGCTTTGGAAGATGTCGATACAGATGCTCTCTTTCTAGAGCCTTGGTAAAAATATCTGCTCCATTTTCTTCTATTCAACAATAACATAACTCCACAATTTTGTCTTCTATTAACTTACACAGATAGTGGTAATGGATTTCTATGTTCTTACTATGTGCATGACAAATAGGATTCTTGGCGATGGCTATGCAGCTCTGGTTGTCACATCGCAATCTTGTAGCCACCTATCCTTGAATTCCTATATGCCATAGGACCCTTCTCAACCATACTGCTTCACATGCAGCAAAACATGCTGCTTTGTACTCAACTTTGTAAGAAGATAGTGTTATGGTTGGTTGCTTCTTACTGATCCAAGAAACAATTCTGAAACCTAAATAGAAGCAATATCTAGAAATTGATTTTCTGGAATCAATATCCCCTGCCCAATCTGAGTCACAGTATCCACTCAGATATGATCACTCACTGTTAAGAATACGATATTCAATGGTTCCTTGGATGTACTTGAGTATCTGCATGCATGCCTTCCAATGTGTTAGGCACAGCTTATTAGAGAACTTGCTTACTACTCTAATAGCATAAGAGATATCTAGTCTGATATTACACAAGTAAATGAGACTTTCGACTAATCTCCTATATTTTTTGATATCTACCAAAGGTGAAGTATCTTCAATAGATAATTTTGTGTTGACTTCCATCGGTGTAGAGAGTTCTTTGCAATCCTCCATGTCAAATGCCTTCAACACCTTCCTCACATATGTTTGTTTGTGAAATAAAGGTCTTCCTTGGTTCCTGTCGGACTTCAAGACCTAAGCAATAATGCATGAAGCCCAAATCCATCATCTCAAATTCTGAACTCAAGGCATCTTTCATTTGTTTGAGAAGTGCATTATCATTTTTGATGATTACAAGGTCTTCTACATAAAGTACAAGCACAATTGTCTTCCTTCCAATCTTAAGAACATACAAATTAGCATTAGAAACACATCTTTTGAATCCTATATCCAAAAGATATCTATCTATTCATAGGTACTAAGCTCTCGGGGCTTGTTTCAACCCATACAATGCCTTATTCATCTTACATACTTTGTTCTTTGAATGGGAAGCCTCAAACCCTGGTGGTTGAGACACATATACCTCCTCCTTGAGGTCTCCATTCAGGAACACTGATTTGACATCCATGTGGTACACTGCCCATTGTTTATGTGGAGCCACAACTAGTACTACCTATTGGTGTATTTTTCCAAGCCTAGTGCTTGATTAAAATCATTTTTATAATGACTTTTATGAACTCTAAATGAGAGAAGCCATAAAACTATTCTCTTGTAAGAGTAGAAACTTAGAATCTTCAAATGTAAAAGGGAAAAAGGAATCTTGTGACCTTGGTAGGTGAAAATCATGAACTCCAAGTAGGAGGAATCAATTAGATGTGATTTCCTAGAATGGAGTAACTTTTAGGTGGAATCCCCTCCAAATTTTAATTCAAAAACTTCTATAAAAGCTCATGAAAAGAGTCGCAGGGTAGACTAGTCCTTTAAAGGAGATTAGAATTGAGATTTGGATCATCATTTAAGCACACATTTTTCTCCTCCTTCCCATGCTTCATTCCCATCAAGTCCATGTATCATATGTGCAATACCAATTGATTTCTTTGCTATCTCAGGTTTATTCTATGTTTTTCAATCAGCTTTGATCAATGATTACTCTCTATGTACTTACTCTTTGAAGTGATTTAAATTGATATAGGTAAAGTGATAAGTTTTTTTGCTTCATTTGAATTCTCATCACATTTGGATTCTTACTCTGTGAGCTACATGAATTTGAAGTGACCTATGTATGCAAGCAGGTTGCTCCTGAAAAGTCAAGATGACACCCCAAAGTTCCTAAATTGATTTCTCTCAGTATAGTCCATTAAAATTCATCAAATTTGTTGCTCTAGATTCATTATATATTTACTTGAATGTGTGCAAAGTTTCTCTAGTTGATTTTTCATAGACTATTAGCTATAAGTAAAATACTAGAGTGCTCTTTATCCAAAAATAGCAAGTTTTGATCATCTGTTTTGTGTTGGGTTATCTGTTTTAATGAATCAATTGGAGAATGATCGTCCAAAGTACTAAGGAGGTTTTATTGCATCATTAGCAAGCTCAGAGTGTCTAAGCATTCGTGGAGTGAAACTTGATAGGTGTAGAGGAGGTTATTGCAACACCAGCATCATCTTTGGAGTAAATCACCATCTCTTCTCACAGTGGTATCAAAGCTTTGTCGAATCAATATGGGAGATGGTTTTCCCTTCTACCATTGACAAATTGGATAGAAACAACTACCCATGATGGTCTTTGAGGATGGAGGCCTACCTTCAAGGAAGAAATCTCTTTGGATACATATCTGAAGATGACGTCATGGCAACTATGAGAAGCAAAGGGCAACCATCACTTGAAGAGCAAGAAAGACTCACAACCTGGTGTTCAAAGAATGCATTAGCAAGTTCATACATTCTAATCTCAATCCCTGATTGTCTTTCACCTCATGTGAAAGGATGCAAGACCTCAAGGGAGACCTGGAATGCACTTCCTGCTTTCTTTTCTTCAAACACTAGAGCAAGGAAGAATTAGTTATGGATGGATTTTACTACATTGAAGAAAAGCACCAAGCAAAGTGTGAATGATTATGTCACAAAGATGAAGGACATTTCTGATCAATTAGGAAGCATTGGAGAGGTGACAAGTGGGAATTGTTCACAACTGCCATGGATCTTTACATGGGCATGCAAGTACCAGACCTTAATACTCTAATGGGCCAACTCTTCACACATGAAGCAAAGCTAAACAAAAATGGTGAATCCTCAAGAGGTAATCAATCTTTTGCACTGTACTCTGATAAAGCTAAATCTAAGGATAAATCAAAGTCAAAGAATAATGAAGATGAAGGAAGTTCTTTTCAAGCTAACTTCACAAGAAGAGGAAAACCTAGAGGCAGAGGCAGAGGCAGAGGAGGAAAGCAAGGCAGGGGGAGACCCCAAGCATCTCAACCTTGCAACATATGTGGGTATTTTATTCACACTATTGAATAGTGTTATAGGAACCAAAGAAATTCAAAAGGAAGAGGATTCAATAGAGGTGGCTATAGTTCAAATAGAGCCAGATAAAATGGAGGATACAATAACAACTATCACAACAACAACAACAACTAGCAAAATGGATATAGAGGAACGAAGGACTACAACAACTACACTGAGGATTAAAGTTAAGAAGACTCACTTCTTCTCATTAACCTATCACGGAAGCAAGGTAAGGATGATGATCATGTCTTTTACATTGATTTAGGATGTTCCAATCATGTATCAAGAAATGTAGCATTGCTTTGTGACTTGGAAGATCCCAAGAACAAACATGAAGTGCAGACAGGAGATGATACAAGGCACTTAGTAGAAAAGATAGGTAATGTCAAGACATCATATGGGAACATGAACCTTCTGAGTAAGGTATTTTATGTACCTACAATAACCAAGAACTTGATAAGTGTTGTACAAATTGTGGAAAAAGGATTGTAGGTCATATTTACAAGACATGGAGCCTATGTGGAAGACCCGAAGCAAGGATTCAGAAGGATAGCTAAAGGAGAAAAGATAGGAAGGCTCTTCACATTTGAAGTGGAAGATACCAAGAACATAGCATTGTTTAACTATGGATCTCAAACTCTCTCTTAATTAGAGGTATGGCATAAAAGACTTGCTCATATTGGTGAAAGGACTTTAAAACAGAAATGCAGGGACCAAAGTGTACTTGGATTGCCCAACATCACAAAGCAACATATGATCTACAAATGTGAAGCTTGTGAATTTGGCAAGGCACATAGACAACCCTTCAATAGGAAAGGCTACATACATCAAGAGCTATTAGAACTTGTACACACAGATGTATAAGGTCCAAGCAAAGAACCCTCCATTTTAGGTTCCAAATATTATGTATCATTTATTGATGATTGCAGTAGGTGGACAATCTTATACTCATGAAACATAAAGATGAAGTTTTCAATTGTTTCAAAAGATATCTTGCACTTGTAGAGAACCAAACAAGTAAATGTCTCAAGAGACTCAGATCAGATGGTGGTGGAGAATACTTTTCAAAGGATTTTGATGCTTTCCTTCAAGAAAGAGGCATAAAAAAGGAGACAACAACCAGGTATACCCCTGAACTCAATGGAGTAGCAGAGAGGAGAAACAAGACCATATTTGAAGTAGCTAGATCTATGAGCAATGAGAAGAATTTACCTAATTACCTTTGGGTAGAGGCTATATCAAAAGCCACATACCTCGTAAATAGACTCCCATCTAAATCCTTAGATAGCATGACTCCATATGAAGTGTGCCATGGAAGAAGACCAAGCCTAGAACATTGTAGAATCTTTGGATGATTAGCCTATACTCATATTCCTTCTCAAGTAAGAGGGAAATTGAATCCTAAAGCAGAGAAGTGTGTGTTTACTGGATATTATCAAAATCAAAAGGGCTACAGATTGTAAAATTCCACTAACAAAGGTTTTCTAGTTAGTAGGGATGTAGTCTTTGATGAAAATAAATATTGGTTTGATAATGACAGGAAAGTGAGGCTACCATATGACTTGGAAGAAGATTTTCCATCTCTTCCAACAAAGGAGCCAAAGCAACTTGAAGATAGTGATTCTGAAGATGACATCATAGAGTTGGAGAAATTGAAGCTATGGAAGAACAAAGGCAAAGCTAAAATGGAAGAATTAAATAAAGGACCAGAAAGCTCTCTACAACCAATCAGAAGGTCAATGAGAGAAAAGAAGAAGCCAGAAAGATATGGATTTGACACATCCTTAGTTACAAAGCATTCAATCTACATGGCCAAGGATCTGAAGCATGAAGAATCTACATCCTATGAAGAAGCTCAAAACAAGAAAGAATGGAGAGAAGCAATGGATGAAGAAATGGAAGCTCTCATGGACAATGACACATGGGAACTTGTTCCAAGAAAACCATCAATGAAGGTAATTGGTTCAAGATGGATTTATAAAGTTAAGAAGAATTCAGCTGGTAGTATCAATAGGCATAAGGCAAGGTTATTAGCTAAAGGGTTTGCTCAAAGCCATGGGATAGACTATGAAGAAGTTTTCTCACCTGTATCTAAAATGCCTACCATCAGAGTGCTTGTTAGCATTGTTGCATCTAGGAATTGGAAGTTATATCAATTAGATGTAAAAATTGCATTCTTGAATGGCTGGATTTCAGAGGAAGTCTATATGGCACAGCCTCCTAGTTATGAAGATCCACATCATCCTAATTATGTATGCAAAGTGGGGAAAGCTCTATATAGATTGAAACAAGCTCCAAGAGCCTGGAATCACATGTTGGTAACCTATATGCAGGACCAAGGCTTCAAGGCTAGCAAGGAGATACATCATTATTCATAAAAAGAAATGGTTCAAAAACAATATATCTCTATCTATATGATACAAAAGATTGGCCAATGCAACACAAGAAGCAATGTGGTTGAAGTGTTTATACTCAGAGTTGGGGTTGCATACCTCAACACATCATATCTTTGGTGATAATATTAGCTCTCTTCACTTAGCAACTAATCATGTTTACCATGTTAGAACTAAGCATATTGAACTTCATTACCATTATGTTAGAGAAAAATTATTGAGCAAGGTCATTCAACTATCCTATGTATCCATTAATCTTCAATGTGCAAATATGTTGACAAAACCATTGGATGGTATCAAGCTAAATAGATTTGAAGGAATGATTGGACTGATGGAAATCAGTGAGGAATGAAGACTCAAGCATGCTAGGCTTGAGGGGGATCTGTTGGTGTATTTTGCCAAGCTTAGTGCTTGATTAAAATCATTTGTATAATGACCTTTTATGAACTCTCAATGAGAAAGCCATGAAACCATTCTCTTGTAAAAGTAGAAACTTAGAATCTTCAAATGTAAAAGGGAAAAAGGAATCCCACGACCTTGGTAGGTGAAAATCATGAAATCCAAGTAGGAGGAGTAACTTTTAGGTGGAATCCCCTATGAATTCAAAAACTTCTATAAAAGCTCATGAAAAGAGTCGCAGGGTAGAGCACTCCTTTAGAGGAGATTAGAAGTTAACTTGATAGGAGTAACTTTTAGGGTATTCCACCTAAAAGTTACCTTGGTAGGAGTAACTTTTAGGTGGAATCCCCTACAAATTTGAATTCAAAAACTTCTATAAAATCTCATGAAAAGAGTCTCTGGGTAGAGCAGTCCTTTAGAGGAGATTAGAATTGAGATTTGGATCATCATTGAAGCACACATTGTGCCCCTTCCCATGCTTCATTCCCATCAATTTCACGTATCATATGTGCAATACAAATCGATTTCTTTGATCATACTTGGAGTTCTCTACAACTGTTGTCTCAAGTTTACTTTATGTTTTTCAATCAACTTTGGTCAGTGATTACTCTTTGTGTACTCAGTCCTTTGAAGTCATTTAAATTGTTATAGGTAAAGTGATAAGTCTATTTTGCTTCATCTCAATTTTCATCACATTTGGATTCTTACTATATGAGCTACATCAATTTGAAAAGACCTATGTGTTGGAGTTAGATGTCTGCAAAAGCACGCGAACATCTCAAGGAAGAAGAAGAAGCTTGGAGCACAACACATAATACTGAATGTATTACTAGAGAATGTACAAAGATAAGTATCTGATTAGGGAAATAGGCGTACATACAAGCTGGGGGAAAAAAACCTCCTAAAGAGGGAAAAAGTACCCCGATAGTCCTACTGTGTTCACACACATCACTACCTAAATATATCAACAAATCCCTGCTGGGAGTGATGCGGTGAACAAGGAGTTGGCACTCATGTATAAGGAAGTGCCAAGCTATGTGGAATCAATCCACAAAAGGAAGTAAGCCCAAAGCTTTGCGGAAAGCTTCAAACTTCTCCCTAGGTAGAGCCTTCGTGAAAAGGTCTGCAATGTCTCCTGCGTGGGCATATGCCAAGCTGATCTCCCAAGCAGAGAACCTCTCCCTGACATAATGATAATGCACCTCAATGTGCTTAGTGCGAGCAAGGAACACAGGGTTCCTCGCAACTGCCAATGTGCTCTGAGTGTTAGTGAATATGGTGGTGGCAGAAGACTGGCCAACACCCAAATCAGCCATAAGGTGTCTGAGCCACACACACTTAATAGTTGATGTGAAAGCTACCCTATACTTAGCCTCACAACTAGAAGTGGCCACAATAGGCTGCTCCTTGCTCAACCAAGATATACATGAGCTACCAAGCATGAAGCAAAAGCCACTAGTGGACACACGAGTGTCATAGCAACCAGCCCAATCAGAGTTAGAAAAAGCATGCAAATCTGGCGGTAGTGATCCCCCCTTGGGATAAAACAACCCAAGTAGCCGAGTACCACTCAATTATCAAAAGATGCGCTTAACCGCCTGCCAATGCTTCACACCTAGGCAATGCATAAACCTACTCATCTGTGAGACAAAAAACTGAATATCTGGCCGAGTAATGCATAAATAAATCAAGCATCCAATAGCTTGCTGATAGAGAATAACATCAAATGCATCTCAAGCATCCTGAAGACTCAATCGTAAACCTGTCTCCATAGGAGTGGCAATAGGCTTAAAGTCTTCAAGGTCAAAACGTTGCAATAATGTGTCAATATATTTCATTTGACACAAAGACATTCCATCATCAACGTGCATAAACTGAATGCCTAAATAGTGATGCAAATGCCCCAAATCAGACATCTCAAATGAGGCATGCAAATCAGCCTTAAAATCAGCAATATGCCTCTCGTGAGGACCAGTGAGCAGCATGTCATCAACATAAACCACAATGATCAGAATGACATCATTAGCACGCTTAACATATAAGGTGCTTTCAATTGGACTGTTCTCAAAACCATGTGGAATCAGATAGGCATTTATCTTCTCATACCAAGCACGTGGTGCTTGCTTTAAACCATATAATGCCTTCTTTAACCTACACACCTGGTTTTCATGCCCTTTCTACACAAAGCTATGGGGCTGAAAAACATACACTTCTTCATGCAAGTCGCCATTCAGAAATGCTATTTTGATATCCAACTGATGTACATTCCAACCATGATGAGCTACAAGTGCACATATGCTATGAACAGTAGTCATTCGGCAAGTAGGTGCAAAGATCTCATCAAAATCAATGCCTCTTTCCTGTGCATAACCCTTTGCAACAAGCCTAGCCTTATACTTGTCAATTGTACCATCAGGCTTACGCTTCAGCTTGTGTACCCACTTAGTCCAAATGGCCTTCTTGCCAGGAGGCAAGTCACATAAAGACCAAGTACCATTCTTCATTATAGCATCATATTCAGATTGCATAGCAGCCATCCAATTTTCTAAATTTTGTGCTTCATCAAAGGAAACAGGCTCATTCTCATCACAAAGACTAGATGTAGCCATAGCATAGCAATCTAATGCAAAAGAGGCAGTATGAGAGCGTGAATGAGTACGATATGAAAGAGGTGCATCTAATTTGCTATCACGCAAAGTCTACACTAGCCATTTTGGCATACTTTTTGCCTTCTCAATATTAGCTCTCTCATCAAAAAGTGCATCATGTAAATCTGCATCAGAAATGGAATGATCTGCATCATCACATGGAACCTGCAAAGGCTGAGAAGTTGCCTCATTAGGACCAACACTAGACTGTCCACCTGTAAAAAGAGGCAGCAAAGTATCATACATGTCTTTGGAGCTAACAGATGTCTCCTTAGTACATGAAAGCAATGGATAAATAACATCTTCCACAAAAACAACATCATGGCTAACCAAAATGCATTTAGTCTGTGGATGATACAGACAATAGCCTTTACTTTTAGAACTATACCCAACAAAAATACATTTTACTACTTTATCATCCAATTTTTTGTGACGTTGTTCAGGCACTAATGCATATGCCAAACAACCAAAAACATGTAGATGTGCAACAGATGGCTTGCAATCATGCCAAGCCTCATATGGAGTGATAGACTGCAGCGCTTCCGTGGGACACCTGTTAAGTACATATGCTGCACACATGAAAGCCTCAAGCCATAAACTATGTGGTAAAGCGTGACTCTTGACCATACACCTTGCCATCTCCATGAGTGACCTGTTCTTTCGTTCAACAACTCCATTTTGTTGAGGTGTATACGGCACTGTACATTGGTGTTTTATCCCACGTTCAGCTAGAAATGCATTAAAATTAGAAGACATATATTCCCACCCTCGATCAGAATGGAGGATGCCCATTTTACATGCTGATAGATTCTTAGCCAAAACCAAAAACTGTTTGAATCACATGAACACTTCGGACTTTGCCTTCAATGGATATACCCAAGCATGCCTGGAAATATCATCGATGAAAGTCACGAAGTAAAGATAATTTCCAAAAGAGGGTGTCTGCATAGGACCACAGACATCACTATGTGCAAGCTGCAATTTCTGAGTAGCCTGAGCTGAAACATCTTTTGGAAAGGACGAATTCTGCATTTTGCCCAAAATACAGCCTTCACAAACATGTTTTCCAGGTGCCTCAAGTTTGGACAAAGAGGACACCATTTCAGATTTCTGCAGGTGTAGCAAACTAGCAAAATTCAGATGAACAAAGCGTGCATGCCAAAGCTTTGCATCTGATATAGCTTGAGAATCATGTACTGCACATGCCAAATCATTTACAGATCTTTCATAGTCTATGAGCTTATATAGCCCACGACATAAAATTCCAAAAGCAATAATCACGTCTCCATTTGACAAATCATGAACTGTACATATGTCATCAACAAATTTCACAACCAAGCCAATCTTGGCTAATGCAGAAACTGATAACAGATTTTTCTTGATCCCTCGCACAAACAAAGCATCTGACAAACTGAAAGAACTACCATCAGTAGTAGTCAAAATGATCTTACCAACTCCCATAATAGGATAAGAGGAATTGTTGCCGCATGTAACAGTATTCCCTGTAGGGGCAAGCTCGAGTGAAGAGAAAAAATTACGCTGCGAGGTAATATGTTTGGTCGTCCCACTGTCAAAGTACCAAACATCTGATTCTACTACAGACATGCACTGCTCATGAGAAGATGGTTCAAAACTGCAAGCAGTAGTAAACACCCATTCTTCTTCCTGCACAAGATTAGCACTCTCTTTTTGGAGTGGAGGCCTCTGCAACAACCATTCCTGCCTCTTTTTTCTTTGCCTCTTTTGTAGCCAGTTTAGGACAGTTCTTTATGATATGATCATTTCCTTTAAAGTACTTGCAAAACAATTTCTGCTTTTCTGATTTCTTTTCATCTATGTCTTCCCTCTTTGATTGTGCAGAATTAGCAGATTTCTGCTTACTAGTTGAAGAGCTCCATTTTCCTTTGCCCTTCTCACTAGCCAGGAAAGCTTGATCTGCAACTCGCATAATGGACTTGTTCTATCTCGACTAGTCTTCCTGTAACAGAACAGAGACAAACTCCTCAAATGACAAGGCATTTGCATCGCCTTTCATCATCAACCAAAGAGTAGAGGCAAAACTCTAATATGAATCACGAAGACCATTCAGAACAGTCTGCACAAGTGAACTATCTGGTATAACCTCATCAGCAAAAATCAGCTTTTCCTTCAAGTCTTTGATCTTTGTTAGGAAACTGTCCATAGAATCACCTTCATTCATGTGCTCACTCTCCAACTGTTTTCGGAGGTAAGCAACACGAGCCTCATTCCTAAGTTGGTACAATGTGGTAAGTGTATCTGTTATAACTTATGGAATATGTTGAACAATGCATTGTTGGAGTGTAACATGGAATATGTTGAACAATACATTGTTGGATTGTAACATGGAATATGTTGAACAATGCATTGTCGGAGTGTTAACTTATTATTGAACAATGCATTGTTAGAGTGTTAAATTATTGATGTATTAATGTGTTTTTGATGTTTTTGATATAGCAGCTGAAGGTTCGTAAGGAGCATGCAAAGCATGAAAGGGCAGATATCAATAATCCGAATAATTATCATTTACTTTGTAAATAAAGCCTCGTAGAAGTTTCTATTGTTAGAAACAATTAGAAAAGTAATGGTTAGAATAAGGGTCGTTGTAGACTGCAATTTTTGTTATTGAAAGCAATGGCTTTCTGTAAAAGTTACCAACTTTTAATTTCACGCTTGCTTTTCGAAGCCGCTCTCATGTAACCACTCTTTTCGACGTAATCAAAAGTTCCTATAAATACATGCACTCTGTGGACTGTCGAAACAGAGTGCATGGGGGGAGGTTGCACCCAATATTGCATTCTATCTCATCTCTTGTTGCGTCTGTTGATATATTTAGGTAGTGATGTGTGTGAACACTCTAGGACCGTCGGGGCACTTTTTTCCCTCTTTAGGAGGTTTTTTTTCCCCCGGCTTGTATATACGCCTATTGCCCTAATGGGCTACTTATCTTTGTACAGTCTCTAGTAATACATTCAGTATTGTGTGCTTGTGCTCCAAGCTTCTTCTTCTTCCTTGTGCTGTTCGCGTGCTTCCGCAGACGTCTATCTCCAACAATTGGTATCAGAGCAGGTCGTCGCTTCTTCTAGGGTGCCGTCAACACTCCTCCGTTTGCAGTCTCAGATTCGCACGAAATTTGGTGAGCATACTCAGGGTGTTTCCGAGATCAAAACAACTTTGCTTTGTGGTACCGAAATCACGATCTGAGCTCGTTTCGGCCTCCGAATGCACTATCGCAGCGCTTGTATAGGCTATTTCGTCCTTTTGTGCCAAAGGTATATACCAGTTTCTGTTCGCCAGTTTAAGCGCCTCGAAGTCTGCTACAGGTCTAGCAGAATTCGTTTGGGAAGTTCTGTTCAACTTTTTGAGATACTGTCAATTTTCTGCATCAAGGTATTCTAGTCACCGGCCATGGCTGAAAGCAGTGATGTATTCCATATGTTGGCTGTTGAGGATAAGTTGGATGGTACCAACTACCCATTATGGGCTTATATGATGCGACATGTAGTGGTTGCAAAAGGATTGTGGAACATTGTGCAGGGTGTTGAAGACGTCCTGTTACACCTGTAACGACAGGTACTGCAAATACAGGTGTTGGAGCTGATGAAGATGGTGTCGAAGATGATATTCCGCAGATTCCTATTTGTGCCGCTGTTTCTGTTGCACCTACGCAGAGCAAATTCGTTGGGATGGCAGAGATGCCCAGGCACATGCATTGATAGCTTTGTCTGTCAAACGTGCCATTATTCCTCACATTCGCTCTTGCAGAACAGCAAAGGATGCTTGGGATACACTTACCACTTTGTACCAGGCTAGGAATGAGGCTTGTGTTGCTTACCTCCGAAAACAATTGGAGAGTGAGCACATGAATGAAGGTGATTCTATGGACAGTTTTCTTACAAAGATCAAAGACCTGAAGGAACAATTGATTTCTGCTGATGAGGTTATACCAGATAGCTCACTTGTGCAGACCGTTCTGAATGGTCTTCCTGATTCATATCAGAGTTTTGCCTCTACTCTTCGGTTGATGATGAAAGGCAATCCGAATGCCTTGTCATTTGAGGAATTAGTCTCTGTTCTGTTGCAGGAAGATCAGTCCAGGCAGAATAGGTCCATTATGCGTGTTGCAGATCAAGCTTTCCTGGCTAGTCAGAAGGGCAAAGGAAAATGGAGCTCTTCTACTAGTAAGCAGAAATCTGCAAATGCTGCACAATCGAAGAACCAGGATAAAGATGAGAAGAAATCAGAAAAGCAGAAATTGTTCTGCAAGTACTGTAAAGGAAATGATCATATTATAAAGAACTGTCCAAAACTGGCTGCTAAAGAGGCAAAGAAGAAAGAGGCTGGAATGGTTGTTGCAGAGGCCTCTACACCAAAAACAGAGTCTGCAAATCTTGTGCAGGAAGAAGAATGGGCGTTTACTATTGTCTGCAGTTTTGACCCATCTTCTCATGATCAGTGCATGTCTGCAGTAGACTCAGATGTTTGGTACTTTGACAGTGGGGCGACCAAACATATTACCTCGCAGCGCAGTTTCTTCTCTTCACTCGAGCCTGCCCCTACAGGGAATACTGTCACATGCGCCAATAACTCCTCTTATCCTGTTATGGGAGTTGGTAAGATCATTCTGACTACTGCTGATGGTAGTTCTTTCACTTTGTCAGATGCTTTATTTATGCCAGGGATCAAAAAGAACCTGTTATCAGTTTTTGCATTAGCCAAGATTGGCTTGGTTGTGAAATTCGTTGATGACAGGTGTACAGTCCATGATCTCTGAAATGGCGATGTGATTATTGCTTCTGGCATTTTATGTCGTGGGTTGTATAAGCTCATAGACTATGAAAGATCTGTGAATGATTCGGCATGTGCAGTTCATGATTCTCAGGCTATGTTAGATGCAAAGCTTTGGCATGCACGCTTTGGTCATCTGAATTTTGTTAGTTTGTTATGCCTGCAGAAATCTGAAATGGTGTCCTCTTTGCCCAAACTTGAGGCACCTGGAAAACATGTTTGTGAAGGCTGTATTTTGGGCAAAATGCAGCGTTCTTCCTTTCCAAAAGATGGTTCAGTTCGGGCTACGCAGAAATTGTAGCTTGTACATAGTGATGTCTATGGTCCTATGCAGACACCCTCTTTTGGAAATTACCTTTACTTCGTGACTTTCATTGATGATTTTTCCAGGCATGCATGGGTATATCCACTCAAAGCAAAGTCCGAAGTGTCCATGTGCTTCAAACAGTTTTCGGTTTTGGCTGTAAATCTGTCAGCATGTAAAATGGGCACCCTCCGTTCTGATCGGGGGGGGAATATATGTCTTTAGATTTAAATGCATTTCTGGCTGAACGTGGGATAAAACACCAGTGTACAGTGCCGTATACACCTCAACAGAATGGAGTTGTTGAACGAAAGAACAGGTCACTCATGGACATGGCGAGGTGCATGGTCAAAAGTCAGGCTTTACCACATAGTTTCTGGCTTGAGGCTGTCATGTGTGCAGCATATGTACTGAACAGGTGTCCCACTAAAGCGTTGCAGTCTATCACTCCATATGAGGCTTGGCATGACTGCAAGCCATCTGTTGCTCATCTGCGTGTTTTTGGTTGTTTGGCATATGCACTAGTGCCTGAACAACATCGCAGAAAATTGGATGATAAGGCAGTAAAATGTATTTTTGTTGGGTACAGTTCTGAAAGTAAAGGCTATCGTCTGTATCATCCATAGACTAAACGCATTCTGGTTAGCCGTGATGTTGTCTTTGTGGAAGATGTTATTCAGCCATTGCTTTCATGTACTAAGGAGACATCTGTTAGCTCCAAAGACATGTATGATACTTTGATGCCTCCTTTTACAGGTGGGCAGGCTAGTGCTGGTCCTAATGAGGCAACTTCTCAGCCTTTGCAGGTTTCATATGATGATGCAGATCATTCCATTTCTGATGCAGATTTACATGATGCACTTGTTGATGAGAGAGCTGATATTGAGCAGGCAAAAACTATGCCAAAATGGCTGGTGCAGACTTTGCGTGATAGCAAATTAGATGCACCTTTGTCATATCGTACTCGTTCAGGCTCTCATAGTGCCTCCTTTGCATCAGATTGCTATGCTATGGCTGCATCTAGTCTCTATGATGAGAATGAGCCTGTTTCTTTTGATGAAGCACAAAATTTAGAAAATTGGATGGCTGTTATGCAATCTGAATATGATGCTATAATGAAGAATGGTACATGGTCTTTATGTGACTTGCCTCTTGGCAAGACGGCCATTGGCACTAAGTGGGTATACAAGCTGAAGCGTAAACCTGATGGTACAGTTGACAGGTATAAGGCTAGGCTTGTTGCAAAGGGTTATGCACAGGAAAGAGGCATTGATTTTGATGAGACCTTTGCACCTACATGCCGTTTGACTACTGTTCGGAGCATTTGTGCACTTGCAGCCCATCATGGTTGGAATGTACATCATTTGGACATTAAAACAGCATTTCTGAATGGTGACTTGCATGAAGAAGTGTATGTTTTTCAGCCCCGTGGCTTTGTGCAGAAAGGGCATGAAAACCAGGTTTGCAGGTTAAAGAAGGCATTATATGGTTTAAAGAAAGCACCACGTGCTTGGTATGAGAAGATACATGCCTATCTGATTGCACATGGTTTTGAGAACAGTCCAACTGAAAGCACCTTATATGTTAAACGTGCTAATGATGTGCTTCTGATCATTGTTGTCTATGTTGATGACATGCTGCTCACTGGTCCTATTGAGACACATATTGCTGATTTTAAGGCTGATTTGCATGCCTCATTTGAGATGTCTGATTTGGGGCATTTGCATCACTATTTGGGCATTCAGTTTATGCCCGTTGATGGTGGAATGGCTTTGTCTCAAACGAAATATATTGACACATTATTGCAGCGTTTTGGCCTTGAAGACTGTAAGCCTATTGCCACTCCTATGGAGACAGGTTTACGATTGAGTCTTCATGATGCTGGAGATGCAGTTGATGCTGTTCTCTATCAGCAGGCTGTTGGATGCTTGATTTACTTATGCATTACTCGGCTAGATATCCAGTTTGCTGTCTCACAGATGAGCAGGTTTATGCATTGCCCAGGAGTCACGCATTGGAAAGCGGTTAAGCGCATCTTTCGCTACTTGAGTGGTACTCGGCTACTTGGGTTGTTTTATCCCAAGGGGGGATCACTACCGCCAGATTTGCATGCTTATTCTGACTCAGATTGGCCTGGTTGCTATGACACTCGTGTGTCCACCAGTGGTTTTTGCTTCATGCTTGGTAGCTCATGTATATCTTGGTTGAGCAAGAAGCAGCCTACTGTGGCCACTTCCAGTTGTAAGGCTGAGTATAGGGCAGCTTTCATAGCGACTGTTGAGTGTGTGTGGCTCAGACGCCTTATGGCTGATTTGGGTGTTGGCCAGTCTTCTGCCACCACCATCTTCACTGACAGTCAGAGCGCATTGGCAGTTGCGAGGAACCCTGTGTTCCATGCTCACACTAAGCACATTGAGGTGCATTATCACTATGTCAGGGAGAGGTTCTCTGCTGGGGAGATCAGCTTGGCATATGTGCCCACGCAAGAGAACATTGCAGACCTTTTCACGAAGGCTCTGCCTAGGGAGAAGTTTGAAGCTTTCCGCAAAGCTTTGGGCTTACTTCCTTTTGTGGAGTGATTTCCACATAGCTTGGCACTTCCTTATACATGAGTGCCAGCTCCCTGTTCACCGCATCACTCCCAGGGGGGATTTGTTGATATATTTAGGTAGTGATGTGTGTGAACACTCTAGGACCGCCGGGGCACTTTTTTCCCTCTTTAGGAGGTTTTTTTTCTCTCGGCTTGTATATACGCCTATTGCCCTAATGGGCTACTTATCTTTGTACATTCTCTAGTAATACATTCAATATTGTGCTTCTTCTTCTTCCTTGTGCTGTTCGCGTGCTTCCGCAGACGTCTATCTCCAACAACATCTATTCTTCTGTGTGTTTCTCTGCGTTCGTAACCTTTGTTTGAGCGTGAGATAAGATCCTCACAATAGTGGTATCCTCTTATATTTAACATAACTTGCAGTTTTTCTCACTTTTCAAGGCGGCACGGTGCGACGCGACGCGGCGCGTCTCAGGGTACATCCTGTCAGGGTACACTTCTCAGGGTACACTAGGGTACATCCAAACAGGGTACATCCTGTCAAGGTACATCAGGGTACATCCAGACAGGGTACTTTTCTGCTAGGGTACATTCCCTGAGGTTACATCCCAAGAGGAAAGCACTACCTTAAGGGTCCAAGAGCAACCATGGAAGATTTCAGTAATTCACCTTTACCTGGAGTCTCATTCGAGCAAGAGTTACAGATTATGCACCAAGAACTTCAAGCACTTCAACAAGCTATACAAGAACGTTATGCTATGCTTCAATTCAACAGATGAAAAGATGGCCGATTTGTCTTGTTATGGCTATCCCTATTCAACGATTTCTATTCCGATGAGTTATATTCAGAAAATAAGAAAATCCAGTTTGCTACCAATTATTGGTAGGAAGAGCGCAGCTATGGTGGAATGATCGTTGTCATAGTGCAGACTGTCCACGCACATGGAAGGATTTTCAAGAAGAGTTTAAGGATTCATTTCTACCTTTATAGTTCAACCTACATGTTTGACAATTGTGATGCATTTACATATTGAATTTAGTCTATAGGAGCATATTCAAGTTACGCTTGCCCAAATACATTAGAAAGACTATGTCAGCATCTCACAAATACTCTTAATAACTTAACAGCTCCATGAACATTTCCATGCATGTGTTTTTACATGGCACATGCCTATTTTTTTTTATTATTCAGTGATGAAACATATGACTGGCCATCCATGTTTATTATTTTATCAATTGAGGTTAGTTGCTTTTTCAACTGAGGGGCATGTTATAACTTATGGAATATGTTGAACAATGCATTGTTGGAGTGTAACACGGAATATGTTGAACAATGCATTATTGGATTGTAACATGGAATATGTTGAACAATGCATTGTTGGAGTGTTAACTTATTATTGAACAATGCATTGTTAGAGTGTTAAATTATTGATGTATTAATGTGTTTTTGATGTTTTTGATATAGCAGCTGAAGGTTCGTAAGGACTGTGCAAAGCGTGAAAGGGTGGATATCAATAATCCGAATAATTATTATTTACTTTGTAAATAAATCCTCGTAGAAGTTTCTATTGTTAGAAACAGTTAGAAAAGTAATGGTTAGAATAAGGGTCATTGTAGACTGCAATTTCTGTTATTGAAAGCAATGGATTTCTATAAAAGTTACCAACTTTTAGTTTCATGCTTGCTTTTCGAAGCCGCTCTCATGTAACCACTCTTTTCAACGTAATCAAAAGTTCCTATAAATACGTGCACTCTGTGGACTGTCGAAACAGAGTGCATGGGGGGAGATTGCACCCAATATTGCGCTCTGTCTCATCTCTTGTTGCGTCTATTTTTCTATGTGTTTCTACGTTCGTAATCTCTGTATGCGCGTGAGATAAGATCCTGACAACAGTATCCCAAGCATCCTTAGTTGTTCTGCAAGAGCAAATGTGAGGAATATTGGCACATTTGACAGACAAAGCTATCAATGCATATGTCTGGGCATCTCTGCCATCCCAACAAATTTGCTCTATAGTTGCTCTATAGTAGGTGTAGCAGAAACTGCAGCACGAACAGGAATATGCAGAATATCATCATCTTCAACACCTTCTACATCAGCTTTAGTACCTACAGTTGTAATAGCTGCAAGTGTGATAGGACGTTTTTCAACACCCTGCACAATGTTCCAGAGTCCTTTTGCAACCAATACATGTCGCATCATATAAGCCCACAATGGGTAGTTGGTACCATTCAACTTATCCTCAATAGCCAACATACGAAATACATCACTGCTTTGAACCATGGCCGGTGACTAAAATACCTTGATGCAGAAAATTGATTGTATCTCAAAAAGTTGAACGGAGCAGCCTAGATGAGTTCTGCTAAACTTGCAGCAGACTTCGAGACGCTTATAATGGTGAACTGAAACATGTGTATATCTTTGGCACAAAAAGACAAAATAGCCTGTACAAGTGCTCTGATAGTGCGTTCAGAGGCCGAAACGAGATCAGATCGCGATTTCGGCACTAACAGCGAAGTTGTTTTGATCTCGGAAACACACTGAGTATGCTCACCAAAATTCATGCTATTTTGAGACTGCAACTAGAGAGGTGTCGACGATGCCCTAGATGAAGCGGTGACCTACTCTGATACCAATTGTTGGAGTTAGACGTCTGTGGAAGCATGCGAACAACTCAAGGAAGAAGAAGAAGCTCGGAGCACAACACACAATACTGAATGTATTACTAGAGAATGTACAAAGATAAGTAGCCCATTAGGGCAATAGGCGTATATGCAAGCCGCGGAAAAAAAACCTCCTAAAGAGGGAAAAAAGTGCCCTGACGGTCCTAGTGTGTTCACAGACATCACTACCTAAATATATCAGCACTATGTATGCAGGCAGGTTGCTCCTAAAAAGTCGAGATGACACCCCAAAGTTCCTAAATTGATTTCTCTCAGTACAATCCATGAAAATTCATCAAATTTGTTGCTTTAGATTCATTATATATTTAATTGAATGTCTACAAAGTTTCTCTGGTTAATTTTTAGTAGAGTGTGAGCTCTAAATAAAATACCAGAGTGTTCCTCATCCAAAAATAGCAAGTTTTGATCATCTATTTTGTGTTGGGTTATGTGTTTTAATGAATCAATTTGAGAATGATCTTCCAAAGTACTAAGGAGGTTTTATTAGATCATTAGCAAGCTCAAAGTGTTTATTAAGCATTCCTAGAGTGAAACTTGGCAGGTGTAGAGCAGGTTATTGCAACACCAACATCATCTTTGGAGTGTATCACCATCTCTTCTCACACTAGCCCAATAGTAGTCATCCTTGTTGTTGGGGCAAATGCTTCACAGAAGTCAATGCCTTTGACTTGAGAATAGCCTTGTGCAACAAGTATAGCTTTGTACTTCTCTAAAGTTCCATCTGCTTTGTATTTTAGCTTCCACATCCACATGGTGTCGTTGACCTTCCACTTTGGAGGTTGCTCTACTAGCTCCCAAGTTCCATTCTTGATAATATTATTGTATTCGGTTTGCATAGCAGCTTTTGAGTCCAGATTTTAGAGTGCTTCTTCCACACTTGTTGGCCCCTTTGTTTGTTTTTTGATAATATCCACCATCAATGCTGAGTTTACAATATGGGCCTCTACCTGTTTCTATTCCTCTATTCAATTGAGTATGGAATGAGATTTTTGGAATCATATAGCTGCCTCACCCACCATGGCAATCGCTTTCCCACTTGAGTGATAGCAGGTTGGTGAATTATAGTCTCATCATCCGAGGATGATGCTTCCTTCTCTTATGTAGAAGGGATAGCTCTTAGGTCAGGTTCATAGTGGATTACTTCTTCATCTGATGATAGAGTGGAGGTTTTCTTCTCTTCTTCCACCACATGTGGCTTCTCCTCCTTGAACACCACATCACGACTCATTATGATCTTCTTTGCATTCGGATCATAAAGCTTGAAATCTTTCTTCTCTTCACTTTACCCTAAGAAGATACATTTGGTGTTTTTTGGTTGAATCTCGTTTCTCTTTGTGTCATGAATGTGTACATAACACTCACTTCCAAACACCTTGACATGGGAAACATAAGGCTTTCTACTAGTGTAGGATTCATGTGGAGCTTTTCCATCAAGTGCCTTTGTGTAGATACGATTCAGGATGTAAACAACCGTGTTTATGGCCTCTGCCCAAAAATTATTTGGTAGTTCTTTTCCCTTCAACATACACCTTGCCATTTCCATAATGGTTTGATTTTAGTGTTCAACAACACTATTCTGTTGAGGACTATGCACCATCATGAGTTCATGCTTGATTCCTTTGCCCTTATAGAAATCATGAAATTTGATTAACGTGAACTCACCTCCACTATCCATCCTGAACTTCTCCATCTGTTTTCGAGTTTCAGTTTCAACAAGTTGAAGCCATTCTTTGAACTTACCAAAAGCTTGAGTTCATATCACAAAGAAAATACACCCACATCTTCTTGTTCTAGTTGTCGTCGAGTAACATGAAGTAGGAAGATCCTCCCAAGGCCTGTGTAGGCATTTTTTCGCACAAGTAACCATGCACCAACTCAAGATGACCGCTTACTCTATTCTTGCTTACTTGAGCAAATGCCTTCCTCTGCTGCTTGCCCATCATACAACCTTCACATGTTTCTTTCATTTCTACAACTAGAGGGCGATGAACAACCATACCTTTCCGGTGCATCTCTTTTAGTATTGGGTATCCAATGTGGTTGAATCTTTCGTGCCAAAGCTTACTTGTCCCCACATCAATCTTGGTTGTAAGGGTAGACAACTCATATAGGTTGTTCCTCCTTATTCTGGTCCCCAAAAAATGATTATTTCCGTCCAGAATCTCCACTCTTGTCTTACTAAAAGATGCCTAATGACCTTGATCAGTTATAGAAGCTACTGAAATTAAATTTTTTTATTTGTAGAACATACAACACATCTGTAAGCTTTGTAATATCCCCTTTGTTGTTAATGAAAGACACTCTACCTTTGCCCTTAGCATGACATCTTGCATTGTTGCCTACCTTTACCATGATGGGTTCCTCTAGAGGTTATAGGGAACTCTAAAGGTCTTTTATGCTTGTGGTATGATGAGAGGCACCATTGTCCAAAACCCATGAGTCATCCATGGCTGAATCTTCAACTGAGACACACATTTCCTCTATTGTAATGAGCAACTCAAGCTTAGTTTAAGCAGCGTTGGCAACCTCCTTGCCCTTATGACTTTTTGAAGAGCCACTTTTTTCCTCTTCCCTCTTAATGTGCCATTCTTGGATTCTGTGGCCTTTCTTCTTGCAGTGAAAACACTCTCCCTTGAACATGTTTTTGTCCTTCTTCTTTTTGCCCCCGTCTTACGAAGAATCAATTTTAGTACCTTTGGCATTTATCACGAATGCAGTTTCACCTTACTAATGTCATTCCTTGCCTTGAGCTGCAACTCCTCCTCCATGAGTAAGGCACTAAATTCTTCAAAGGTTAAGGGTTGTAGTTTGATTTGAGTATTAAGGGAAGTTACCAAACCATCAAACTTCTGTGGACAAATTCAAAGACAACGCCAAGCTAGCTCCTCACTTGACTTCGGTACACCTGCTCCCACTATATGATCCTATAGATTCTTTATGCAAATGATAAACACATTAGATATCTCCCCATCCACAAACCTTTCTGCTGCTAGCTGATTCTCCAAGTTCTAAATCCGTGTCTGATTCAGAGTTTCATATTGATTTCTTGATATGTTCCAAGCCCCACATGCCTTTGTGTGGTGTTGAATAAGGGTCAGGACACGAAGACCTTTGTGACTTTTGCATTTATATCTAACATGAGGTGGACATGATCTTCATCAAATCCATCATTTGAATGATGCCACATATACTCCTTGTAGAGTTTTTATCTACATTCATTTATTGTATTGAGAGTTTGATCATAGGATCACATTCTTATGTAATTTCCAAAATATTTATCTTTGTAAAAGGAAATATTAAAAGCCCTAAAATCCATGAGTTAGAAGTGGTTGGGATTTATTCTCAATCAATCAATCCAAAAGTAGATATGACTTCAACTTTCTCTTTTCCTAGATTGTAGGAAAAGATTCCAATTAATATAAACTACCAAACCTGCCTAATTTTGAATTTAATACATTAAGAAAAGGTGTTTTCATATCCTCAAGAGTCCATATAAAGACTCCAAAACACTTTAACATTAAGTAGATTGTTGATTTCAAGCAATACATATACTCTTTGATCATTGTTTGGTGCCATTTCTGTTCTTTTCTCCTTCTTCATCAGACTCAGTCAACTTGTAGATATTTCTACTCTCTCTATAGAGCTTCAAATCACATTTTTAAGCATTCCTTGAAAATAATTTTCTAGATTATGTGTAAAAAGTTTCAAGTTATTTAATTCATTAATTTCAAAGAAATTCAAGTTTTTCAGTCTCGAGGTCATTCTTTGCTTATCCCTAAAAAATGGGGATGACACTAGTTCAATGTTAAGGTGATTTCTCCTTCATTAGTTGTTATAAATTAGGGCTTTTATGAATTTTCACAATCCAACGCTATTTATGTCACTCCCTTAAGAGGAATGTTTCCAGTTGGTATTATGCTTGCTGCTCTCAGTGTTTGAAGTCGTAACTTCCATTCATTTTTTGAAGGTTTTTGTGAGCTAATCAAGCTGCAAGTTATCTATTTTGCATTAACTTGTTCTTCTTGACGTTCCAAAGTAACTATTGGGTTCTATTGCACTAACCACAAGCCTACAAGGTCTACTTTACATATCCAAAGAGCTAGGGTTGGTCCTATGGTCGTTTGCTGGACCAACTTCACCACTTGAGAACTCAACTTTCCAAGCCTCTCTAAGCTTCTCCAACTTCTTTCAGTGGTATCAGACCAACTTCAAGATGGGAGATGGCTTTCCATCAATGATTGAGAAGCATAATAGACACAATTATGCTGCTTGGAACATCAAAATGGAGGCTTATTTGCAAGGAAGAAACCTATCTGGGATTGTATCACGTGATGAAGCAATGCCTATTCCAAGATCCAAAGGAGGACCTACTCAAGAGGAAATAAATAGGCTCACACTTTGGTGTGCAAGGGATTCTCAAGCAAGGTCATACATACTCAACTCTATCTTTGATTTTCTATTACCACATATAGAGGATGCAAGACATCTCAAGAGACTTGGGATGCCCTAGAGGGTTTTTTCTCTGCCAGTACAAAGGCAAGGAAGAACCATCTTGGGAATGAGTTCTACCAAATGATTGAAGAATAGGCCATCATGACGCAAATTCTCAATGGGATTAGAGGTGACAAGAAATGCCAATCTTTCACCATAGCCTATGATCCCATCATGGATGTGCAAACTCTAGACTTCAACATCTTTCTTGGAAAACTCTTCAATCAAGAGGCCAACAATAGCATAAAGGAAGGTAAATCCCATCATGGTAATTCAACTAGTGCTCTATATGCAGATAAGAAGGACAAGAAGTTGAAAGGCAAGAAGAAGGAAGAAGATGAATAGGAGACTTCCCGAGCCAACTTTGCGGGGAAGAGCAAGTGGAAAGGGAAGAAGAAAGGACCAAAGCATGATAAGAACAAAGGCAAAAATGTTTGACCTTGTGCCATTTGTGATAAGACCAACCACACCACTCACAATGGTTGGTTCAATGGGAAGACCTAGAAAGGAAGTGGAAGAGGTGGATATGGTAGCAATAGAGGCAGAGGTGGACACAACTTCAACAATAACAATAGAGACCATAACAAAAGGGACTACAAAAATTATTTTGAAGATCAACAACATGAAGAGTGCTTTATGAACCTAAACCACAAAAAAGGTAAAAGATGATCATTTATTCTACATAGATTTAGGATGTTCAAATCATGTTGTAAGCAACATAGCTCTCTTGTTTGGGTTGGAAAGTCCAAAGCATAGACATGAAGTTCAAATAGGGGATGAAAAAAAGCATACTAT
Source organism: Ceratopteris richardii (assembly GCA_020310875.1). Lineage (NCBI taxonomy): Eukaryota > Viridiplantae > Streptophyta > Polypodiopsida > Polypodiales > Pteridaceae > Ceratopteris > Ceratopteris richardii. The sequence continues at coordinate 37,132,010 of CM035407.1, forward strand.
GGAGAAGATTGGTAGTGTCAAAGCTTCCAATGGCAAAATAAATATTTTGAGCAAGGTACTCTATGTTCCCACTTTTACAAAAAACCTAGTAAGTGTGGGCCAAATAATTGAAAAAGGCTTGCAAGTTAGATTCAGCCAACATGGAGCTTTTGTGGAAGATCCATGTCAAGGCTTCAAGAACATAGGCAGAGGTGAGAAGCATGGTAGGCTCTTTACTTTTGAAGTACGAAACATCAGAACATAGCTCTATTCAACTTTGGGTCTCAAACCCTAAGTGAGCTTGAAGTGTGGCATAAGAGGCTAGCCCATGTGAATGAAAGAACCTTGAAAGATATGTAGGGATCAAAGTGTTCTCGGATTACCAAACATATCAAAGCAACACATGATCAATAGATGTGATGTGTGAGAGATTGGGAAGGCACAAAGACAACCATTCAACCACAAATGCTACATCCAGAACAACTTATTGGACATAGTACATATAGATGTATGGGGGCCAAGCCAAGAACCTTCATTGGCAAGATCAAGGTATTGTGTCTCAGTTATTGATGACCATTGCAGATGTTCTATTTTGTACTTTATCAAGAGTAAGAATGAAGCATTGATTGCTTCAAAATGTATCTAGCACATGTGGAGAATCATATAGGTGAATCACTCAAGAAGCTCAGATCTGATGGAGGGGGAGAATACTTCTCCAAAGAGTTTGATGAGTTCTTGCAAGATAAAGGTATCAAAAGGGAAGTGACTACTAGGTACTCTCCTCAACTGAATGAAATTCTAGAGAGAAGAAACAAGAAATTGGTTGGATCGGCTAGAACAATGCTTGAAGAGAAGAGGTTGCCATGTTATCTATGGGTAGAGGCTATTTCAACTATTATGTACCTTGTCAATAGAATACCATCCTAATCACTCCAAGGTATGACTCCTTATGAAGCAAATTCTTAAACATTGCAAGGTGTTTGGTTGTTTAGCTTATGTTCATGTGCAATCACAAATAAGAGGTAAGCTAGAAGAAAGGGCAAGAAAGGCAGTGTTTATTGGGTATGACTCAACTCATATGACTCAGCTCATATGGGTTACAAGTTCTACAATCATTCAACCAAGCAATTCAATACAAGTAGGGATGTGGTATTTGAAGAACACAGGTCTTGGTATGATGAAGATAAACAAAAGGTAATTCTACCATATGATCTTGATTCTGATTATCATCAATTAGGAAGCAAGCATGATACACAAGTCTAGGATTCAAGAAGTGATATAGATGATGACCAAGATGAAAAGGAAAAGGATTACAAGCTATTGAAGTCAAGAGGCAAAGCAAAGATGCAAGAGTGTGGAGAATGCTCCAAGCAAGCACCTAGAAGGTCAACAGGGGAGAGAAGACAACCAAAAAGATATGTCTATGATTCCACATTTCTTATGAAGCATTCAATCTACTTGGCAAAGGACTCACTTTTAGAGGAACCCTCAACCTATGAAGAGGCAAAGGGAAACCCTAATTGGGAAAAAGCCATGAATTAAGAAATAGATGCATTGAAGGAGATGGACACTTGGGATTTGGTTCCAATGTCACCCTATCAAAAGGTAATTGGTTGTAGATGGGTATATAAAGTTAAAAGAATTTTAGATGGATCAATTTGTAGGACAATGCAAGATTAGATGCCAAAGGATGCTCACAAACTCATGGTATAGACTATGAGGAAATGTTCTCACCAATTACAAAGATGACTACAATCAAAACATTGATAAGTGTAGCTACTGCAAGAAATTGGAGACTCCTCCAAATTTATGTAAAAAAATGCATTCTTAAATGAGTGGATAAGTGAAGAGGTATACATTTCACAACCACTAGGTTTTGAAAACCATAATCATACATCTTATGTTTGCATAATTAAGAAAGCATTGAATGGATTGAAACAAGCTCTAAGAGCTTGGAACTATAGGTTGGTTACTTACCTTCAAGATCAAGGGATCAAACCTAGCAAGTCAAATTCTTCTCTATTCATCAAAAGGGATCATAATGAGGTTATCTATGTGTGTATGTAGATGATATTATTGTGATAGGTGATGATCCAAATGGCATTCAAAGAATCAAGAGACACATGCAAAAAGAGTTCAAAATCAGTGACTTAGGTGAGCTCACATATTTCCTAGGTATGCAAGTGATTTATATAGATGAAGGGATGTATCTAACTCAAAGAAGATACATTGCAGACCTACTTCTTAAGTTTAGAATGGAGAACACAAATCTTGCACGTACACCTTTGGAATTGAACCATAAACTAAGTGTTTATGAAGATAAGTAGATTGATGATCCTAAATAGTACCACAGCTTAGTTGGTAGCTTGATATATGCTACTCACACAAGACCAGACATATCATATAATGTGGGAGTGCTTAGTCAGTTCATGCACTCACCAAGAAGGCCACACATGGATGCTACAAAGAGAGTACTCAAGTACCCCAAAGGGACACTTAATGAAGGTATCTATTATGCTTACTCTTCAGATTTGGATATCAAAATCTATTCAAATGCAAATTGGTCAAGAGCAAAGGATGATAGAAGAAGTACCTGTGGATACTTAGCATTTGCAAGTTCAAAATTGGCATCGTGGAGTTCCAAGAAGCAACCAACAATTGCTTTATCTTCAAGTGAAGCAGAATATAGAGATCTAACTATTGCAACTAAAGAAGCAATATGGCTCAAGGAGTTGTACTCAGATTTGGGACTTGTAAGCTCCAAACCTCACTTACTTAGAGATAATGTAAGTTTCATGCATCTAGCTGCAAATCCATTTTCTCATGCAAGGACAAAGCACATAGAAATCCATTACCACTTTGTAAGAGAGAAGCTTATGGCAAAGGAAATTTACATTTTATTTGTTCCTACTTAAAAGCAAATAGCAAACATGATGACAAAGGCACTTGATGGGATAAAGCTTTAGGTTCAAAGCTATGGCAAGTATTCAACCTATCAAAGAATGAAGTTTCAAGCATACTTTACCTTGAGGGGGAGCTTTTGGAACATCAAGCTTTCATAATTCTTGAGGTGGACATGATCTTCATCAAATCCATCATTTGAATGATGCCATATATATGACTTCAACTTTCTCTTTTCCTAGATTGTAGGAAAAGATTCCAATCAATCTAAACTACCAAAAGTGTCTAATTTCGAGTTCAAATCCATGAAGAAAAGACATGGTCATATCATCAAGAGTCTATATGGAGATTCCAAAACCTTTGTACATATAGTAGATTGTTGATTTGAAGCAATACATATACTCTTTGATCATTGCTTAGTGCCAATTCTATTCTCTGCTCCTTCCTCAAACTTACTCAACTTGCAGAGATTGTTGCTCTATCTACACAGCTTCAAAGCAAGTTTTTAAGCATTCCTTGGAAAGTTATAACTATCTACCTTTTGTTTACCTCTTGTTCGATTACCCATTTGACTTTCGCATTATACTTGAGCACCATGAAATATGACATATACTACTAGAACTAGTGATTAGCCTTTGAGGGGAAAAGTTCTAGAAGTAATCAAATTTGAGTATTGTCTCGTTGAGGTTTGAGAAGGATTGAATCTATATTATGACCCAATCATCATGTGTTCACCCAATCTCTTCTATTTGCTTTAAACATTAGTGTACGAGCACCTCATAGGTATCCTATCCTTCTTTTTAGTGACTCTATCCCCTAGCACCAGTTGTGGCTAGTAGGCATCTTCCAAAGTTTCCTTCGTCGGGATCTCTACTTACTCTTTTGGTTCAAGTTCCACTAGTGGGGATGGTGGTTTTCCATAGTGTAATAGTTTTTCTTGCAATTCCACAATTTGTTTATGAAGATTCTCAATATATTGTGTGTTCGATGGTAGAGGGATGGCTTCTAGCACCTTAGTGCTAGTTGTGGCTTGCTTCTTCTTTAGCTCATCTAGTTCTGCCTCTAGCTTATCATATGATTCCAAGAAAATCACATGTTTCTCTAATAATATGAGAATGTTGTCAGAAGGAATAGCTTGAAACTTTGTTGAGCTAATGGTTGCTCTCAAGGTGCCTTCCATTATTTCCTCAAGTTATCTTGATTATGTTGCTAGAGGCACTTTTTCTCTTCTAGAGCAGCTAACATGTACCATCTAGTAAGCCCATATTCCTTTGTAAATTAGAATTTTGTTGCATTTGATGATCTAACATGAGACACAAATTGGCCATTGCCTCTTCATCCACATTTTGCATTCTTGAATCTAGTTCATTATGAGCTTGTTGTAGAGTGTTGTACTATGATTGTAAGTTGCATTTTTTCATAGTAGTGACTCAAACTTGTAAGTATTGTGAGTCTTCCAGGAGGATGGTGTTTTGTTCTTCCAAATGTTGATATTCATGATGCAACTATATGGCACACTAAATCAAGGTATCAGTGTTATTATTTACTGACATGGATGCAATAGATATAGGGGGAAATTAAGGGGGGAGGGAGGTGGGAATTGGAGATGTGGATGCCATGCATGAAGGTGTGACAGGTGCCAATGAGATAGGTGGATGGGGAATGCAAAACTATGGAAGTGTAGGGGGTGGGGTTGGTGCCATAGGTGGAGAGATATCCATTGGGTCAGATCGTGTTGTGTGTGTTGGTTCTACTAGTTACTATGTGTTTAAATGTGTGACCTAGTACTAGTTCAAGGGATTCAGATGAGGTAGTGTACAATAGATTGGTGATTGAAGAAAAGCGTGTGGCTTGAAAAACAAGTTTACTAAAACTAAATGAAAGGGTGGATGTGATAATTTTGAAAGTAGTGATGGTAGATTTGGTATGGAGCAGTGACTTGAAAGGAGTGCAAAACATGGGTTTTGTGGGTTGGGTGATTGTTGTGGTTGTGGTTGTAATATGTACTTTGTGGGTTTTGGGCAGTTATTGAGAGTGTGGAGGTGAGATGGGTGAGGTCTGCACAAAGGTTTCGATGGTTAGGTCGATGGTGGTTGTGGATGTTGCTTCCTACATGGTTGTCACCTCCTATTGTGAGATAGGTATTCAGATGTTTTTTCCTAGCTTGGGCCTAGTATCCATGCACCTTTGGTCATATCTTTGTGGTTTCTTCTGCAACATGGTATATAAAGCTTCTAGGACTCCTCAAGTTTCTATCATAAGTTGAAGGGACCCTATAAAGTGAGAATCTACACCTTGTTCTACTAGGATTTGATCAATGAGCAATCAATCGATCAAAAATGAGAGTGGTCCCCACTCTTGTACACTGATAATAATTTCATATGAATTCTATAGCTTTGTCGTGTATGTTGGGGCCCCTTAATGTAAATGTTCATCTCATTCTTCATCACCCTCCTCTTCCTCTTGCTTGTTGTCATGTTGTTGCTTTGTGTGTCCTTCTTCATGTTATTGATGAGTGCCTCCTTCTTCCTCTTTCAATTCCAAGTTTACATCTCTGAGAAACTGGTCGAATTCAACATCACCCAATTCTTTTAGACCCAAGTCAAATGGTATGGGTGGAAAGATCATTTGGGAACCACCAGTGTTGCACCTTGGTAATTAGAGTGTAAATGGGTAGACAACACGTTCTAGTGCAAGAGAGATGTCAAGTGTTAAGAGTCACTCCTTCGGGTTGGGCACATGGAATGGATCCTCTCATGCATTTGGATGGTTGTGGATTTGACACCCTTTTCCTAAACTATTGAATTCAGTTCTAGGATAGTGTCTGCTAAATGGGTATGTCATAAGCTAGGTACTTGTAAATTATATGTGTAAGTGTGCAACATCCATGCAAGACCATCTTGCATGACCATCGCTTATGTGCAGCATGTATATGATCTACAATCCAATGAGGGAGATTAATAGTCATATTCTAAATGTTTACCAAATATAAGCTCAACCACACATTCTTATGGGGCATGGTAAACCTATCTTGTCCTGGGAAAGCAAAGTGTTGCATACACATACAAAGATGGACAACAATATTAGGGGTCATTGCCACCATATCTTTCAGCTTGATCAAGTTCTTGTTCTTCATAGTTTCGTGCACTAGTTGATCCTTGCTAGTTGGGATGTGCATGTCATTCATGTCCAAGGCTTTCGACACTAGATTGTTGGTCAGACAGAATTTCTTCAGCTCATTTCTGCACATCAAAATGGGATGGCAAATGTATTGGATGCTTGTGGATCCTTGTTAGGCTATAAGATGTTGATGAGGTAGTAGCATCTAAAACATTTGGATTGGAAAGTTTAGTGCTAAAATATCCCTCTAATCTTGCTTTATGCCAAATATGTTGAATATCTTGTGCATTTTGCAAGCACTCAAATTCTTTAGTGAAGAAATGATAATGTCCCCATACATTATTATAATAAATTCCTACTTCCCACGTGTACATCCCTTTGCCAAGAGATCTTGCCACTTCCCTAAATGAGTGGGAAGCCTTGTGATGCGTGTAGCATGGTTAGTTGGGGGGTCTTGAATTGGGATAACCTAGAGGTAATTCACAATTGTGGGTCTCTCTATGGGTACTTCTATGATAGGCATGCTCTCAATATCAATTGTTTGGCAACTTGGTCCTGCCTCATAACTCATGCTTGCTTCCTCAGCCATGCTTGGTGGTGGTAAGTGATACTTTGGAATCTACTCGAAGAATAGAATGTGAGGAGATGGATAGGTGTGGTCCAGGTGTGTATAGCTGCAGGTCATTTCTCTCTTAATACCTGCATTCCAAAGATAATCATTGAACTCTTTGGAGAATTATTCTCCCTCTCCATCAGACCTGAGTCTCTTAAGATTTTGACATGTGACTCTCTCTGCATATGCATGAAAATGCTTGAAAGCTCCAAGCGCTTCTGATCTTTCCTTCAAAACATACAAAGTTATCCATCTTTTAACATCATCAATGAAAAGAACATAATACCTTGAGCCACTAATAGATCCTTCTTTTTTTGGTCCCCATACAGCTATATGAATGAGCTCTAGTACTCCATCATGTTTGAATCCTTTCTTGTGTAATGGTAACCTGTGTGCTTTTCCCATTTGACATGCTTCACATTTATAAATCATATGTTGAATCTCCACAGTTGGTAGTGCTAGTACAAACTGATTTGCAACCATAGCTTTAATTCCTTTTTCATTGAAATGACCTAATCTCTTAAGCCAAAGATCAAGTTCTGTAATCACTCCTTCACCATGTATGAGCAAAGCCTGACCAATGTTCCCTTGCACTCTTAAAGTAAAGATTCTACCTTCTTTGTTACCGCAAACAATCTAATTATATCCATTCTCTAGATCTTCAACAAATACTCCTTCATTTGTAAACCTGAGTTGAAAATCCTTTTCAACTATCTGTCCCACACTAATCAAGCTTTTAGGTACTGTGGGAACATACAAAATATTGGCTAGCCAATCTGCTCCACTCTTGCATTTCACTTTTCCAATTGAATGTACACTATGTTTTGTATTATCACCTGTTTGAACTGTATGAATAGAAATGCCTTTTTCCAATTTTGACATCAATTCTATGTTTCTTGACAAATGATTAGAACATCCAGAGTCAATGAGGCATGTAGGATCTTCCATGTGTAAGCATAAGCTCCTTCATTAGAAGACCAACAATGCTAATTATGAATCCATCACCCCCGTCCCAAAACTTCAGAAAGCTTAATCTCCCCTTCTTCAACCAAAGAGATCCATTTCAATCCCATGTTAACTTCTGTACCCCAAGTCTTGATGGTCGCTTGATTCCCCCCATTTCAGAGCTTCCCCTTGTCAATACAGAATGCCTTTTTCTTGCTTGTTCCATATTTTTGGTTTTTTCTTTTCCCTCCATTTCTTCATCGGGTTAACACTGACCTCCTCAACATGTCTAAGCTCCTCCTTTTCCATAGCATCTTCTTTCCTTTTTTCTTTTTGATATGATTCAAGGCCCTTCCTTGGTATCTTCTGCCTTGAAGTGACACATCGACACCTTCTAGAGTAGTAACATCCCATTCTTAGCTCGCAACAAATATAATGCCACCAATTCATATGATTTTGTAGAACCCATTTTCTAAGAAGTTCTATAAAGAACTAAAAAAAATTGGCAAATAACTTTAGCCCATGCAAGCCAATGCATGTTCAAGCTCCTTATCTTTCATTCAAAAACTTCACTTTCTCAGGCCGAACCACACTAACTGATCTCATTCACTCCTTAAATGCACTAAGTGCTTCCATGAATTAAGTTCTTTGAATCAACATCTTTAAGTCCCACATGGAGTAGAATCTCCACGACAACATTGTTGATTCTTTCCTTGGTAAGAATCACGAACATTATATGCATCTCCACTCTCAGTGCCAACCATAGATTTTCTATGAATCTACACACTCAAGGGTGCTCCACATATGCCATCATAGAGTAGTTTACCACCAAGAGCACAATTGCTAATAGCAATGCAAAATGTATCCCATGATGATGGCAAGGTGCATAATGACAAGACTACTTTCATTTCATTACCGATGTCCATTTTCTAAGCCTATAACTGAGAGAATATAGCATCAAAATCATTGAGATGAGCAACAACACTATCTGTGTCCTTCTTGCAAAGTTCAGATAACTTTCTCATCAGATACACTTTATTCGATGTTGTTTCTTTTACATATGTATTGCATAAGTTCTTCCAAAGATCCTCTGCACTTTCATAGTCCAATATTGTAAAGTAAACATTATCTACGAGGTGCAATCGAATGGTATACCTAGCCATTTCATCCAAATCATCCCAATCATCTTTGTCCATGGCAACAGGCTTCTTTGAGATTCCATTTACGAGTTTCCATTGCCTCCTTTGAATCAGCATGTCTTGAATCTGATTCTTCCATAGAGCAAAATTTGTGCCATCAAATTTTTGGATCTCAAAATGGTTTTTGTCTTGCAATTTATAGCAGCTTCAGGAACACTCGCACTAGAGCCGGATCTATCAAATGTGCCTGAGATCTCTAATGCCATGATGATGGAGAACTGACCAAAATGAACATGGAGCTAGAAGAGTCCAAACACCACTAAGGCTCAAAAAGGATGACCAAGTGTCAAATTTTGAGAAATTAACAAAGTCTCCCCAGAGAAATGGATTAATGAGCAATAATGACCAACCAAATGGATTATGTGAAAATAAATGTGCTCAAACCAATAAGTGTATCAAGGAGTAAATCAACCACTATCACTACAAGAATAAAGGTGGCATAGCGATGCCCCCAATTGAAAAAAAAAGTAGGGAAAGTCACTTATGCAATGATGACATCAGAAAGCATTGCATACATGACACTCCAAAAGAGAAATAAAAAAAATGAACCAATTGCATCAAATAAGTGATAATAAGCATCGCATAAGTGACACATATATTTGTTGTCACAATGTGCATCAACTTTAAGCGACTATGTTAGCGATGATTGCACACTGGATGTGATGCTATAGTGTTGCATAAGCAACGCTCTCTAAATTTGACAAAAAGAAATGATCCTGGGATCAAGTAAGAGAGTGAGAGCCAATGAGCAAAGGAGCGGCCAAACGACCGAATGAGAATGAACGAGCAAAAGAGCGACCAAACGAGCAAAGGTACATGCACATACATACACACATATGCATACACACACATGCATATACATACATATATATGCATACACATGTGCATACACACATACATGCATAGACACACATATACACATATACACACACACATACATTACACATGTACACACAAAATCATGCACACACATAGACATATGCACATACACATATAGATACTTGCACATATACATACACATACATATACATACACATACATATACACACACATGCATACACATGCATATGCATATGCATATACACATAGACACATGCCCAATTGTTTACATTTATCTTGAAAAGGGTGAAGCACACTGAAAAGATCTATAAGGTTGGTGCATTGATTTTCCCTTTGACTTGTCCATCACACTAAGGTTGGTGCATTGATTTTCCCTTTGACTTGTCCATCACACTGATCTTCTTACCTTGGTTTCTATCATATTTGGAGAGCTCTTCCTAAATACTTTGCAATGTGGAAAAATTCAAGAAGCATCATACCTTCATCTCTTATCCTCATATGTAGACCTTTATATTCACTTGCTCTTTCAAAATGTTTATGTTAAGAAGGGTGGAGATGGGGTCAGATGGAAAGGAAACCCATTTCATTATTGCTTTATGTAGTGACATACCCCCGTGCGAAGGGGAAAGGTTTGTTGTAGTGCCACACACTCATCTTAAGAGGCATGTTGTAGACTATCAACAGGACTGAGGAGAAGAATTCGAGTTCTTGATTGATAGTCACAAGAGGAAAAAAATTCAAGCTCTTGATTGATAGTCACAAGAGGAGAAAACTTCAAGTTCTTGATTGATAGACACAAGAGGATAAAGGGAACGAAAGCATGCGAATTAGAAAGGCCCTCACCTTCATCACTCACAAACACCAAGAACTCTAGCCTTCTTGGATAATAAGGTCATGCTCTTGTCTTCTCCAACACATTCGAAAGTACATGAAGAGAAAAAGAAAAACGGAGCCTACTTAGATGAAGTACACCCCCAATATTAACTCCTTCCTTCCCTATGACATGAAGAACGACATTGTGCCCTCCTCTTCAAAGAATTTGGAGTATTTCTTGTACATTGGAAGTGCTTGACGCCAAAGCATTTTGAACGTTCCCTTTTGAAGTCATCCAAGAAGGCGATGCTTGAAATATTCCGATAAAACCCTCGTCTTGAACTCGTCACCCCTCCATTTCGGTCCTTCAAAAACAAAAATAACGTGTGTCGAGTTCTTTCTCTCAACAGCGGAGCATTTTCAATTCTTACTTTGAAGAACACGGCTCGTTGGTTTGAAGTCAGAGGACCTTCCGATCTGCCCTTCAGGTGATGGTCGGTGTCTGTGTATGCGCCGAGCACATTATAAGCATTTATCGGCCAGGAGCACATAGGTCATTTTACATCTGATACCGCTGAAGCTTGCTCTATCAGCAACGCTCTTCCTCCTGAACCTTTCGTGTAGGGCAGCAAAGCAGATTCATGGCTGTGCAAAGATGCTCCATAGCAATTCCCTGTGCATGCATTGTGCTGTTGTTGGTTATGCCTATCACTGTGTGTAGCCTAACTAACTCCTACCTTTTCATGCCCATTCTCTGTTGCTTTTCCCTGTACGCTGTTACTGCCTTTGTTCTATTCATTTCCATGTATTCTGCATCAGTAGAAGAAGCGCAGGCATCGGTCTTGACATCCTTTGCTGATAACCAAGAAACAGGTTACCCGAACTACGCGTAACATCTTGCTACTCTAATCACATCTCAGATCGCTGCGAACTGGATGCTGCAGCAGAACGTGTTACGCGATGTTGGAGGTGATCTAGCCTATACCTGTGAGGGCGCAGGAGCCTCACATACGTAGGTTCGATTATATGAATGCAGCTGGCTTCATTCAATAATTCTGTGTCGCAGAAGTTGCTACTGATTTCTGAAAGATATTTGTACTCTAGAAATTCCCTACAATGACAAACAACAGAAGCATACGGGCAGATGATGAAGCTTTCAGATAAGCTGGGTGGTGGTAATAAATGTAGGAGATGCATGAGCAGGATGATCTTTAGCGCATAATCTTAGCTTCAAAAAGATGCAAACACTTCGAGATGGTCTTCGATCAGCTGTCAGAAGCATGCAGATTTTTGCATCCTCTCTTCTCACTACAAGGAAATAGTTCTTGGGCATCTTAGCACATGAGCACTCCGTTTTGAGTTCTTTGGAGACCTGATTATGTACAGACCTCCTGGATGCAAATGAACAGAGCTTCTTTTGCTTATACCTTTACTGGTGCCAAAGGTAACAATCATCTGAAGGTCACCTACAACTTAGAGAAGGCTGTAACCGTTACCATGGAAATGATGATGAATGTCTCCGCTGTAGTTCTCATCTGGCAGACATTCAGAATATTTCCAAAGCTTGTAAATGGAAAGATATCCTGCAAACTTTGTGTTTTTCCTCGAGATGTATCATATACTACTCTTATTCTTAGTTGTTGCTTCCCTTCGTCTCGGTTCATCTGCTGCCTCAACTCCTTTCAATCCCCCCTCTTGATGCCTTGTGGTCTCCTTTTCCTGGTTTAATACCTTTTCTGTTCCGACCAGGAAAGAAGAAACGAAACTTATCCGCTCGTTTCCAACTAGAGTAGCTAGTTGCGCTTGTATTTCAGAGTCGAATAACAACACAGAACTAAGTTATTTCTACGAACAGCGGTGTTACCGAATGCGCCTCTTTCTCAGAACCTGCAATGCGGAGCTTCTGAAGAAGTGAACTGTGTACGCAAACCTTCATGTTCACTGCCTTCATGTACTTCTACAGGCCCTCACGAACAACAGAAGCTACAACTTTTTTAATTCTTCGTTTAACCTGACTCCTATAGGGAATTTTTTTAGGATGGTAGAGATAAAAGTAGGTTGAGAAATAATTTTGCTTTTGCTTGATTATTGTATGGTCAACATTTTGATTTTCCATCATATGATCTGATGATATGAGGAGCTTCATCATACATATATACACACATACATACATACATACAAAGAATCTCACATGTGTTGTCTTGGAGACGGAGGTTGTGTGAATCAAGTGCATACACATATACACACATACATACATACAAAGAATCTCATATATGTTGTCTTGAAGACACATAGTTGGGTCAATCAAGTTCAATGAACATGTGTTCCAAAAAATGGTACACTCAGAAAGAAGTAAGAATTTAGAAATAAATTGTAAATGATCATCGATTTTGCAAGGCAATAGTAAAGAATTTAGGTTTGACTTGTGACTTTGAATTTTCATTCATTATATCATCTTTGTTTTTCATAAAAGGAAGTTCGGCAATAGCCTTCTCTCCCAAGTTGTAATTGATAGAATGAACAACTGTACAAGTGAATGGGCCTAGCACTCATGAGATCCCCCAAATGCTACAAAGCAGGGGTTGCTTAAAAATTGCTAGAAGACATTAAAAAGAAGGTTGATAACCCTTTCATCCCCCTTATGGGGGGTCGCACTTGCTTTTAATGTTGTTGCTCTCAAGGAAAAACACCCTATGATGTCTAAAAGGTGGGGGCTTCTTGCAATTGGAAATTCTTTTGCCTAAAAGGAAAAAGGTTTTTTCGATCAAGCATTCTTTAAGAGGGCTACCAAAGACTTTGATGGCACACCTATCTTTCGAGATCTTGGAGAGGGTCTCACCTCTTATAGCATTCCACAGTGCCAAGGAACATCCGATCACTTCACCCAATAGCGCTTGCTTCTAGTTGATTTGTCCCTATAGCAACATGATTCTTCCAAGGGCCCATCAGATCCACATTGACTTGGGGCACAAAAAGAAGAGGTGTCCCAAGTCCTCATTTCCATGAAGGCATCATTTACACCATGGAGGGGCACCGTGCTACCATTAGTGTCCATGTGAAAGGCCAAATGGCCACTGAACACTTTTTGTATATGTTCTTTAATAAAACATATAGTGGCGTTGTCAACCACTGACTGTAAGTTTTACCCCATTTGTACCACGTATCATCTTGGAGCTCTTTAGAAGGAGAGTTTAGCATGGTGCATGGCCATTGAAATACTTCACTTGTATCAGAGCATTTTGATGCAAAAACTTTTTTCTTTTATGCGAGCAAAGCGAGCACTTGCCCACCCACCGAAGGCCTTCTCCAAGGCTTATGACTAAGGTGAAGACCAAGGCATAGACCTTGGCATACCTTGTCATCCAAGTCACCGAAGTCATCATTGGCATAGTTGGCTACGTGTGAGGGAGGACCTCTCAATGATCAAGGAAGACAGAGGTTCTCGACACTTCTCGAGGGGTCACCCACCCCAATTTGTTCCCCATGGAGCCTGCTTAACCCGACAAGCTCTCTTGCCACTAAGCTACACTCTTGTGTTGTTTGAGGAAGGGGAAAGACTAGGCTAACATTACATTGAACATGTTTTGGTCCCTCAAAGCTTCACCCTTTGCTTTTAAAGCTTGTTTTAAAGCATTTTTGGGGTGATTCTTGGAGCCATTTTGGAGTAATTTTGTGCGTAGTTATCTTTACACAGGTTCAAGAACATCCACAAGAGTGGTCTTTATATTTCTTAGACAAGGAATATTCACCTTTGGGGCTGTCTCTTTTAGCCATTTTAGTAAATCTATAGGTTTCTTGAAAGGTTTTAGTTGTGGTGAGAGTAGACACTACAAGTTTATGCAGGTTTTTGAGGCAAAAGAATCATTAGGGGAAAAAATGAACCCTGAATGGGCCTTTTAGATTAAGGGTTGATTAGTGATCCACCAATGAGAGAAGAGCAGTGGACACAGTCTAGTCCTAGACTAGGCATAGGCTTCCATGGTTTTTTCCTAGTCAAAGGCTTGCAAACCACCACATCTCCATGGTTTTTTGGCGTGAGTGGTTTGGGAGACCTTCAAAATGATTATCAACCGTTGGATGGCCTCATATATCCAAGGGCTTATCTCCTTTTGCAAAAGTCAAGGCGGGATGAGTTTTTGGCCGTTCGATCGCGCATCAATCGTGTGGTTTGGAGAGGTTTCCGTTACAAATAGGCGCCTTTACATTGAGGCCCTTGGATCAAGCCTGTCATCCAATGGTTGAGATGAGACAAACAAGGGAGAGGCGCCTTTTCTTGTAGGCCATTAGATTGAAGCTCAATCGTACGGCTCGAATCCGATCGCGCCTGTTTTCTCATGAGTTTTGTACTCCTCCCTTAGATTAGAGGCTAATCCAACGCCTCTCATGGTCTCCCGATGATGATCAGCCCGAAATGCGCGCCTTCGTTGGATCATGGTGAGATCGGACGATCCAAAATTCTGCAGAAATGTGCACGCTCCGGGTCCCTCGTACGACAAAATCGCCATCATTGCACCGTTTCTCACCCACGCATTTGAACGATGGCCGTTGATCTAAAGCATCTAATGGCTATGATCTCATGTGTTTGAAAACCTCTAGAATACCACTAGTGGTTTAGAATCTCCTCTTAATCCTCAAAAAATTAATTTTAATCCCTAAAAATTAGGGATCCTTACAAGGCCCATTCAGGGCTCACTTTTTCCCCTAATGTAGAGTTGTCATACACTTGCAGGTAATGTTGGCTAGTGTTTGTGCTATGAATTCAGCTTTTAAGTGCCAATTTACTGCATATATTGAGAACATACACACTATGTATGCTTCTATGGATACTGCTTATGTACGTCCATGTGGTCATTGATATAGCGATTATGGTTTTTTTCATAAAGACTTTGATGTTTATAAAGAGGCTAGTGGTGAGGTTTTCTTAACTCCGAGACATCCAAATGTCGAGGTGTCTTTGTTGATGCATGTGGAAGACTTACCCAACCTCGCCATAGGAGATGTATGCTAGTTGTTCATACATGCTCGATAAGACAACTTGGCTTCTTTTAGTTAATTGATTATATGGAATGGAGTTAGTGATTGCCTATGCAGTTTTATGTGCCACTACTTTCAGTTTTATGAGATGTTCACATTGGTCATATCCTCATTTTGCAGAGGAGACTCTTACAAAACTTTTCCATTTTTGTTTTATCAACTATACACACTACAAGAATAAAGGGGGCGTAGCGATGATTAATGCGACATATTTTCATCATGTTGTCGGAAGGATTTCCTCACTTGAATTCATATATGGATAAATAAAAATGTTTTGATTCAAAGTTGATTAGTTGATATTTCTCTCACATATTTTTTAATGCACTAATCTTTTCTCTAGGATACCTGCAGAAAAAAGATGAAAATATATTCAAAAATGGATTATTAATTAAACCCTTAATTTAACTCTTCACTTTATACTATTGTATGTTTATGAGAACATGTGTATATGATCATAAAAGTACATCTAGGAGAGAATAAAAGAGAATTTAAGTTTGGTTATATGTGCCAATGTTTATAGGGTTGAATATCTATATATATGTGAAATGTACTCAATGGTGTATGTGTTCATATGTCTATGAGAGTGAATGATAATGTGGATTTTATGTCATATGTATGTATTTGAATATGAATATTTAAAATATATATATGTGTGCATCTGTGTCTAAGAATTTATGAAATTTTACCTACCTAAACATGGGTATAATAAAAGATTGTTCTAAGTGATTAGATCTATATTAAAT
>CM035407.1:37153196-37353196 GCA_020310875.1 Ceratopteris richardii
AAATACTTACACATACATACATACATACACATACACATACATGCATACACATACACTTACACATATATACATACCCACACATACACATACATACATATCCACACATACACATGCATGCATACAAAAATAAATGCACACACACGCGCACACACACACACACACACACACACACATATATATATATATATATATATATATATATATATATATATATATATATATATATATATATATATATATATATATATATATATATATATATATATATATATATATATATATACATACATATATACATACATTTACACATACATATATACACACACATACACATATCCACACATATTATATATATGCACATACATACTAAATACATACACACATACATACATTACACATTTATAGTTTTGTATGTGTATTTATATTTTAGAATGTATATTTGTGTATATTTAAATATGTATATGTATAAATATGTACATATAAATGTGTGTATATAAATAATCAGATTATAATATGTAGTAGCTTTATTTGCTACACAAATAGATTTTGATCAATCAGAGGTCAATTGCATCAAGACAATGCATCAAGAAATGATACTATATTGTCATGATGCCATTATCTCATCAACATTAATGGCATCCAGGACAATGCATATCAACTAACAAAAGGTTCTTGTTGTATCGATACAATACATTTTTTTGAAAAAGGTCTATGGATATGTGGAATATATCATCTTGTATATAGAGAGCTCAAAGCAAAGATCAAGATGAATCTTGTACCAACCTTTAAGCATCAACAAGCTTTATTGGAGAATGTTGATGATGATACTAAGATACCATACATTGTGCTTGCTAAGAGGACTGGATCACATGGTGGTCATACAAGGAACAACAAAGAGTGCATCAGTGCATTTTGCAAAGCATTGACATTCACAAGAGAAAGGTGGATCAATGCTTTTAGAAATTGAGTAGAGGTGAGGAGGAACATGATAGACCTATTGATATGAAGAAGAAAGAGGCAGATGAGATTGTACAACTTGAAGGGGAAATAGAGTCATTGTAGGTGCAAGCTTAGGATTTACATGGAGTTAACACGTTGAATATCATCAAATCTATTTGACATGTTAACTCCATATAAATCCTCAACTTTCATTTGTAAGGACTCTATTTTCACTTCAAGTTGTACAATATCATCTAGCTCTTTCTTCTTCATATCAATAGGCCTATCATGTTCTTCCTCACCTCTACTCAATTTCTGAAAGCATTGATCTGCCTTTCTCTTGTGAATCTCAATGCGCTCTAAAATGCATTGATGTATCCTTTGTTGTTCCTTGTATGACCCATCATGTAATCCAATCCTCTTACAAAGCACAATGTATGGTATCTTAGTATCATCATCAACACTCTCCAAGAAAGCTTGTTGATGCTTAAAGCTTGGTACAAAGTTCAAATTCATCTTTGTTTTGATCTCTCGATATATGAGATGATATATTTCACAGATCCATAGACCGTCTTGTATTGTATTAATACAACAAGAACTTTCTATTAGCTGATATGCATTGTCTTGGATGCCATGCATTCACCTTGATGAGATTGGCATCAAGACAATAGCATCAAGAGAAAGTTTTTCAAAGATAGAAATCCACTTGTTGGGATAATAGCATCAAGAGGGACTTGTTATGACCAAGTTTTGATAGAAATCAACTTATGCACCTGCTCCTTGGATACTTATGACAAAAGAGATCCAAACAAGTAAAAACAGATTTTACTTTTTATGATATAGTTCAATATTTTTTCAAGTACATAATACTGATTTTTTTATAGGTTATTTTGAAGGTTGATTGATTTCGAGTTGAGCATGAAGGTAGAAATTTCCCATTAAAAAGGGATCATTATCGATTGTTAACTTGAATCATTTGAATGGGTATCAGACAATAGGTTCTCCTTTATTCAACTAGAATATAGGCGAATCCCACCATAGACTGAAAACATGTTCTTTTAAGTTAGAACATGAAGCTCAGGGGTATGCCTAAAATTTTATATATAGCTCTATTTTCGAGGACCAAATTCCTCTTATATATATATATGTGTGTGTGTGTGTGTGTATGTATGTGTGTGTGTGTGTGTACATGTATGTGTATTCATTTGTGCTATATATATACATGTGTTAGTATGCATATATGTGTATTTCATGTGTATGTATGTATATGCATGTGTATGATATATGTATGCATGTGTTAGTATGCACACGTGTATGTATGAATGTGCATTTGTGTTGTGTGTGTATATGTGCATATGTGTGTGTACATGCATGTTTGTGCATACATGTATGAATGTATGCATGCATATGCATGTGTATGCATGTGTGTGTGTATGTATACACATATGAGTGTATGTATGCATGTGGGTGTATGTGTGTGTCTGTGTGTGTATATATGTATATGTGTATCTATGTATGTGTATGTATGTGTAAGTATCTATATGTGCATGTGCATGTGTGTATGTATGTGTAAGTATCTATATGTGTATGTGTATGTGTATGTGTATATATGTATGTATGCATGTAAGTGTATATGTGTGTGTATGCACATGTGTGTGTATGTGCTTGTGTTTATGTATATATACATATGCATGTATGTATGTATGTATACATATGCATGTGTGTGTACGAATGCATGTGAGTATGTATGCACATGTTTGTGTATGCATATATGTGTGTATGTGCATGTGTGTGTATACATGTGTATATGTATGTATGCATATGCATGTGTATGGATGTGTGTATGGATGTGTGTATGGATGTGTGTATGTATGCATGTGAGTGTATGTGTGTGTGTGTCTTTGTGACTATATGTGTGTGTACATATATGTGTATGTGTATATGTGCAAGTACCTATATGTGTATGTGTGTATATGCATATGTGTGCGTTTGTAAATGTGTGTGTATGCATATCATATATGTGTGCATTTGTGTGTATATATGTGTGTATGTATGTGTGTGTATATGTGTATATTTGTGTATGTGTGTGTATATGTGTATATTTGTGTATGTGTGTTTATGTGCATGTATGGGAGCAAATGCAGTTGAAGTCGGGATCAAAAAGGACAATATTTGTGGCAACCTACTACAAGGGAATTCTCCCTTGGACAACTATTTAACAATGGTCTTGCATTCTTTGTGAATGCAATGGAAGAAAAACGTTGCCTAGTTGATGGGTTCACGAGAAGCCACATCAATGACTGAGTACATCAGCTGAAAGATACCATAATTCCTTTTTTGGAGATTAATGGTAGACACGATAAATTGTAATGCATGACACTTAGGGGCAGGCAACACATAATAGCATATTCATTAGAGGACTTGTGCAGAAACAATTGGTTCATAGTTTCAACAAGCAATTGGGTAACTTGATTTTGAGCTTCATTTGCCAGGTGAAGATTGGAAACAACAATGGTTGAGGGTGATATGAACAGTGAATGAAGGCGACACAATCGGCCACCCAGTGTCGGCAGCAGGGCATGCGGCAATGGCAAAAGCCAAAGTAACTGATAACGGATAGGTTGGCACAGTGTGCCACGGTAGCTCGGCAAAGTCGAGTAAGCCACGTACATGAAGGTACTCAATGAGCTTGTCAGGAATGTCAATATTGAAGGCAATGATGTGAGAGAGGGACTCCATAGCCAGGTCAAGAACTAGCACACAACTATACAACACAAGAATACAAAGCAGTCACATAAGACACAAATCATACAACACACACACACAATAAAGGTGAGAAAACAAAAATCACAACTTAAATAGATAAGCTGAACAAACTGCATGCAATTAATCATAACAATGAGCAACGAAGAGGGTGTCCGGCCATCATACAATCATAAAAAACAGATCGCCATCATGAATAGAGAACGTTAAAGGGCAGTGCTAAGAGTAAGTCAACGGCCATTGAGGAAAAGCATGCAGATGATGTGATAAGGAAAATGCCAAAAATTAGAATACCAAAGATATTATGGTCAACAAGTCAACAAAAAACATAATGGAGTACTCATGATGGCTTACGGTGACAACCAAAATATCGACTAAAAGGGATGAGTCCACTACATGAACATATCGAAAATGAGCAGCTAAAATGATACCAAGCCATGCGGTCAGGGAGGATGGGCAATAGTGCCATAATTTAGAGCCATTGATGGGGTTGGGAAGAACTGATCCAGTGAGTGTAGCTATCGGAACGTAGTCGGACCGAGTTGTGTAGAGATACGGTATGGGCCAAGCCACAGAAGCTTAAACTTGCCTAGAGGATGATCAGATTTAGAATTATAGAATAAAACCAATTGTCTGACCTGAAACACAAGAGTTTTTAGAAAACGGTCATGGGTTTTAGCCTGGTGAAGTTGAACTTCTTGTAACAGCAAAAAACTTTCTAGTCTTTTCTCATCAAGAGAATGTAGGGAATCAAGGCGAGTAGGTAACAATTTAGTCGATAAAAAAATTTAATCTAGAGCCACATGCAAATTTGGGACAACCAATTCCATTGGTGCAATAGCCTCAAGCTTGTAAGCCAACTTAAACAGTGTACAGCCGATAGCTACTTTATATGTGGTCCGGTAAGCCCACAGGATAGAAGGAAGAAGTTGGTCCCAATGCTCAAGGCATTTCAGAATAAGTTTCTTCTGCATAGTGAGTAACGTCTTATTGGTGCTTTCGGCCAAGCCATTAGCACGTGTGTAATAAGGTGTACTAAGCTTATGGATAATATTAAATGTGTGAGTCACTGCTTGGATAAGAGTGTTAGCAAAGTGGGTTTCTCGATCCGAGAGAATTTCCAGGGGTAAGCCAAACCAGGGAAAAACATCCCGCGTGAGACATTTAGCCACAACCAGAGTTGTGGTAGACCGGACTGCCCAAGCTTTAGTCTAGCGCGTCGCATAATCGGTACATGTGAGAATATATCAATTATTGGTGGAAATGGCCGGAGGTGTAATGGGTCCAATAAAGTCCAATCCCCATTTTTGGAAGGGTTTCAAAGGCAACACCGGTTGAAGAGTAAAATAATGACAATGCAAGGTTTTTCATGTTCGTTGACAGACATCGCATTGCTTGACATAAGTATAAATATCTCACTGCATTGCAGGCCACCATAAGACACTTTGCAGGATTTTCTTGTAAGTTAAGTCCACCAAAAAGTGTCCAATAGAAGGAATAGAATGTGCCATAGCAATCACAGAAGGAACTTCATGGGTAGGTATACAACGGAGTAGAGCCCCAAAAGAGTTAGCATAATACAATTGTCCAACAATAAGAGGAAACCGATGACTATAAATAGTTAAATTAAGGCGAGCTGTGTTAGATACCAAACTCGGTGGACACCAAGTAGTAAGAAAAATCATTAATGTATCATAATAAGAGTCGACAATCAGTAAAGTGGCATCTAGCCCATTCGGTGTGGTAGTGGTATAAATAGCGAGAGATGACTCATCGACCCCAACCGGAAGTTCACCAGACTCGAGTCACAAGAGAAATTTTGCAATGGCATGTGCCAAACCCGGATGGTATATTAAATCAAAGTTGAATTCTTGTAGTAATAATACCTAGCAAGCAAGTCATGCACCCAAACATTGTTGTTGTACAAGGTAAACTAAAGCAATGTGGTCTACGTGAAAGGTAAATTTACAATCGAGTAAATAATCTCAAAACTTTTAAACGGAGTTTATTAACCCCAAGCATTCGTGCTCAGTTATGGAGTAGTTGTTAGTTTGGAGTCTGCAAGATTGGTGCCTTTGTAAACATGAAACGGTAGTTGTTAGTTTGGAGCCTGCAAGATTGGTGCCTTTGTAAACAACATTTTAAGATGATCAAAATTGAGCTGGTATTCATGAGTCAAGAAAAATTGGCAAGGGGGTTATAGTAGTCAGCCGAGTGAGAGGGATGGTTAAATGGGCCAACCACCGAAGATGACGACCATGCCAGCAAATCTGGCCCACGAAGCACATAACTTCCTTGGGTTTTGTGGGGGGTGCATCTAAGATTACTTGGAATTTTTTGAGGTCCACCTGCATTCCTTGTTTGGATATAATGTGGCCCAAGAATTTGCCACAGGCCACCAAAAAAATAGATTTATTTCGGTTTAAACACAGATGGTATTCTCTACACTTTAAAAAAACAACACCGAAGATGCTATAAAGCCTTTGTTCGAGAGTTTACCTCTTCTTTTAGAGATACCAATTATTCACGAGTTGCTGATACAAAGATGAGGAAGCTACATCAAGGAAATATGCTTGCTTCTATCCATGCATCAAAATTCAGACAAATCATTTGTGATCTCACATGGCATGAGGAGTATTTTATTAACCAATTTTGATGGGGCCTATGTGATGATGTCAAAGACCTCATGTTAACATACCTAAGGTAAATACTTTGAATGACTTCATGAATCAAGCAGTTGAGTGGTTGTTTGAGAGAAAGCAAGAGAACAAGGTTTGTGTTCAAGATTGTGAATACAAGTCTACCTCAGTTCCTCATTAACATGCGTTGGAAGAATCTCAACAAGAATCCATGCAATTAGATAACATCAAGGTTAAGCGACTTACACCAAAGGAAAGAAAATATCAAAACAACAATGGATTACGATTTTATTGTGGAGATCATGATCATATGGTATTCAAATTCCCTAAGAGGAAGAAGCAATTTGAAATTAGGACCTTAAATCCACCACCCACATCAAAAGGATCATCAGAATCAAAAGAGGAATAAATTCATCAAGTTAGTTATGGTGTTACAAACACCGTATTTAAAGGTGATGGATGTTCAAGCTCAATTTTAAGTTCAGGTTCAAGTTTCCACAAAGTTTCCTAAGTTTGGATAGTTGCGAAATTCATTTAGGATTTTCTTTTCTCAAGTTAACATAGGCTTGATAAAAGTAAGGATGCACTTCTTCCTACATTATATGAGGAGCCTGAAGCGTAGATTGGACACATGAGTCCTCTGGTCAAGAAAAAGTTCAATGGATGTTGATTGGAAGTGGACAATAGTAGGAACATTTATGTTAGATATTTTTGTCTAAATAAGCTTCATTTATTCAAAACAAGTTTAATTAATTATTGGGAATAGTTAGGAAATTAGGAAAAAGCATCCATTTTGCTAGTTCAATGCACAAGTGGTGTACAAAAATGGTCCAAGATAGAAATTTTGTTGGAGATGCTTGGAATTCACCTACTTCATATGTTTTGTCCTATGGATGCCTAGTTTGCACATGGTTATTTGGGAATAGTTAGACAAAACATACATTTTGCTAGTTCAATGCACAAGTGGTGCACAAAAATGGTGCAAGATAGAAATTTGGTTGTTTTAGGTGACCGGATGCCGCTAGATTAACCTTTGTAATATGCATAGTAATTTTTGTAAATACTTCGATGAAACGCTATAATGGCAGAAGCAATGTATCTTTTTATCATATTAATATAAAGAGGGAATGTCATCGTGTCTCTTAGAGGGAGAGGTGCATGACATATCCGTGTCGGATTGTTTGTGGGAGAGCGATAGAGTGCAAACTCACTATTATCCAATTCTATGCACCTATAGAAGTTTTGCTCAATGTCGTTAATTACAGATAAGTCATCTATTTTGGTTGAAGTAATTAACTATTAAGATGCTTGATTGAAAGTTGGTGCGTGGGTGTAGAAATCCTGTTATTGATAAATTATTCAGCATCTTTTGTATATTGTTTAATATAAGTGGATCTGATAGTAGTTAATCACGCAGTAGTTATTGTGGAACAAGTAACTCTAGGTAGATAACATTGTGAGTGATGCCTTAGTGAGAAGTTGTGGTTGTACATATAATTGCTGAAATTTTGAACATCAATAAGTTAAGATTAACTAATATTGGTAGTGGTGGTTGTGTAACTGGTTGGTGTGTGAAGTGGGAAAGGTACTATAGGGCCTCTGTTTTATAGACCCCTGTCCAACCCAAGAACCCTGTAGAGTATTTTTTGTCATTGTTATCTTAATTAGATACAGTAAGGTTAGGATAGAGAATTAACACTGCCACCGGCCATGGGCTTGGAATATAATCCCTGATAGAAGCCTCGCATATACTTTTGAGAGAACTCGTTATACATGCCTGTAATGTGTTCAGGTGAAACCTATCCTAAATATGGGAACAATAAATATCCTTGGAAAGTAAACAGTACACTAGGGACACCACCATGCAGTAATATTGAGGGGGATTCATCTGAGGGGGAAGACATAACGCGAACCAATGGGGTCGCACCACAACACTTCCTTATTTTCGAGTTGCAAAGCATATCGGCATTGAGTCCGATACAATTCAGTGAGAGCTCGATGAGTGGTATCGGTAACAATTCGGTGCCTTTCGATAGCAGGTTGATGTTTGGTATGGTGTCCGATGGCAGTGGTTCGGTGTTTGCTAGTGGTACCAAATTAGGTGGGGTTCCAATGCCTACTGAAACGGCTGAACGAGTTAGTGAAGAAACCAATAGAACTATTGGAATTATTGAGAAACCTACTGATTATAGCCCTGAGCCAAGTACTCCTATCGAGCCATTTATACAAGATAAATCCTTAAACTCGTGGAGTGAGAGGTAGGGTTCTTTCACTGATTACCTATCAAAAGAGTGTGATCTAGCACGTTTGTTAAGACTTAAATTCACGGATAGCTTGTTGTTTAACCATAGACCAACGTAACTCGAAAATATCAGTGAACCAGTACCACCAAAGGGGTCAACGGATAACTATGTGACATATCAACCTATAGAATCATTTTATATGCGTGATTTTGAACAGCCAACAGAGCCCAATACCAAAGTCATGGCAGACAACCAGAATCAGAAGCAACATCAACAAGAACAACATCAGGGTGGTCAACGTAGGCCATCCACTGTGGGGGTTACATATGCAAAATTTGCAGGTTTTCTTGGTGATGACCCAGATGCCCACATGCATACTTTTGAGATTAATTATGTAAGTGAAGCAATCCGCATGTTGATGGAGTATGATATTAACCATTTCAGGCTATATGTTGATGTGAAGAATGCTTTCTTACAACGCTTTATACTAAAGAAATATGCTACAGAGATCTTTGACTATTTACAGAATAACCGACAAAAAACACATCAAAATGTGCAAGAATATGCCACCTTTTTTCACACATACTTACGATAGCTTCCCCCAGCCCATGCGAATCTTCTTGATGATGTAATAATGCAATGGTTTATTAATGGATTGAACCCCCAATTAAAACAAGTTATGATTATTTTTTGTATTGGCAGAATGACCCTCGATGCAATAATAGCTATGGTGCTTCAATTGGAACATAAGGTTAGCAGCTTCACAGAAGATCTGGAGTGGTTAAATGCTAGGAAAAGTAAATGATGATATGTTAAAATAGGTTTACTGCACCAAATGTAAAGACCCTAGCCATGTAGCAATGAATCGCATGCTGAATCAAGTCTACCATGCTATTGGTGACACGGCCAACCATTCAACAGAATAGACTAGCCGTAAATGTAGTTCTTTAGGAGCAGGGGCTAGTAACCATGAGCTATGTACTGGCTCATATGAAAAATGCAGCTTACTCGGTTTACAACAATTACAAGGGAACACAGATAGGTAACTTTGGTCAGACTCGGTGGAACCAAGGGTGGATGAGTAACGGTACCGCCTTGCCTCCACCTAGATGTCATTTTTGTGGGGAGGTCAGCCACATACATTGTCATTGTAAAGACGCCTGCGAATATGACAAGGGAAAGAAGGAGAGACAAAGCCCAATGGCAAACATGGTTTACATTTCAACAGTGGATATGCAGGCAACAACGATTGAAACCCGCTCTATTAAGACACTCCACCTGGCTGCAAACGTCTTTGAACTAGGTGTAAAAGAACAACAACGCACATTTTCCAAGGCATCCATATGGGCCAAAGAAGAACCACCAATCTAACCCGATCTTATACCAAATACCCTACAGAGAGTTGAGCAATTAGACAAATCAACACCAAACCCAATCATAGTATGGCCAGCGATCCTACCGAAAACAACAATGGAATTGACTGGTTGAAGGGTAGCATGGGACATTTTATCTAAGGATCCGATAACCATCCCTTTGGGCTAGCTTCTAACTTTAGTGCTAGGTATTCGAAAGTAGTTTCAGCAGTAGATTGATCCCAAATCCACTTGCGCCAGATACAACTACAATTAGTCCGGAAGCTGATGCTATGGTAGACCATACTATCCCCTTAATTATTGTGTGGTTCAAAAATCATAAGATCTCTCAGGTACTAATTGATGGAGGGTCAAGAGTGAACATTGCCATGGTGGCACTTTGTAAAAAGTTGGGATGGACCCATATTGAACCTGTTAACTTTTTTGTGCATATGGCTGATCAATCCCGAGTTCATCCGATTGGGTTGGTATGGGATATTCCTATCACCTTACAGGGGGTTGTATTTAAAATGACCTTCGTAGTTATGGACATGCCCGAATCCAACTTAGATTACAAATTATTATTTGATAGACCCTCACTAAAGTAGGCAAATGTGCTACAAGATTGATCTTCGCATGAGCTTATCTTGGAATGCAACCATCGTAAATATGTGGTTCCTTTAGATGACATAAAGCCTTGTGAGATACACACATGGCCCTAATGTCATAGAACCGGTGCACATGTTAGAGGGTTTGTCAGACGATGAGGAGGAAGCATTTTTAACTGCTAATCAAGATTTGTTGTCTCTGGGAACAATAGATCTACAACAAGTGCTAGACAACTGGTTTCCAATGACCTGCACATTGTGGCCCCTCATGGATGATTCTGCTAATGAAATTGAGGACTTCTTAGACTCTACAGATATGAGATATCTATTCCAATCCCTAAATGACCCCTCTATGTCACGACAGTTCTATGTGCTAGAAGATCAACTAGTAACTTGTAACTTAGGAGAGGAAGTCAACCCGCTCCCAATGAAGATCAAAGCCAGAATGACTCCTGCATTTCAGGAGGATTTGCTCACCCTACTATAAGAATTTACCAATGTTTTTGCCCTGGATTACAGTGATATGAAGGGCTTGGACCCTCGTATTTACCACCGTCGAGTGGTCTTAAAACCAGATGCACGGACAATCAAACAACAGACTTATTGTATGAACCCTAATTATGCCCAACAGGTAAAAGAGGAATTAGATAGACTATTGAAAGTTGGATTTATTGTCCTAGTGGAGCATGCAAAGAGGATTTCACATATAATTATCATCCCTAAAAAGAACAAAAAATCACGAATATGTGTTGATTATCGCAAAGTGAATGCTGCGACGATGCCCGACCCCTTTCCTTTGCCATTTTTGGATAGCATGTTGGAGCTAGCCATGAGATGTATTTGTTTTTAGATGGCTATAGTGGGTACAACCAAGTTAGGATGGCTGAAGCAGACATTCCTAAAACTACCTTCATTATGAAATGGGGAGTGTATGCATGTATGGTTATGTGGTATGGTTTATGAAATGCACCCAACACTTTCTAGTCCTGCATGCAAGAGATATTTTTGCCTTACCTCACGAGTTTTATGAGGCTATATCTGGATGACTTCTCTCTGTCTGGCTAACCTACTTAAGAAATCCTCTAAACTTTGACCTTGTCCCATCAAATTTCTCAGGCATGCTCACTTTTGGAATTTTCTTCATATTATTTGTTATGGAGATACTTGAAGAAAATTGATTTACAATGATCTACAACCCTTGGATTTGCCTTTGAAGTTCTGTGATTACATCTTGAATATCAAATTGTTGAATCCTTTGTTGTTTTTCTCGTATCTCCTGGACTTGTTGTTGGATAACTTGAACTACAAAAAATATTGCTTCATGAATAATCTCCATGGTCCCTAGACTTGATGAAGGTAGTGTTGCCAAAATGTCAGAGGAGCACTAGATTGTGGCCTCTGACTAGACTAGAAAAGAATTCGGGATTACACCTTTTGATTATAAGATCACCCATGTAGGTAAATAATATAAGAATATGTAGTTGATACAAGAAGTCCCTCAACCTAGGACTGATAGGTATGGATAACTTGACTAAAGATTATATAGGAGACTAGAACTCAAACTGGAACTTGGAGAGTACTTACTTAGTGAGCACAACTCCTTGGGCTCCCAAGAGTGGTACTGAGTATACATGTGGCCAACCCCTCCTTATATAGGTTTTCAAGGGTGGTTCATCAATGGCGGTTATGAATTGATGATATCCTCAATTTGAAACAAGACTTCCAAGTGTTAGAATCAAGCAAATAGACAATTGATATTAGGGTTTTTGCACATCGTGGATGCGATGATATGATTAGTTTCTCCAAATTCTAACCAATCATGAGATATATAAATTCACATAGAATCTAAGGTTCACGATGGTTTCCTTTGTGTCTGTGACACCCTATGCCTAAAACAGAGTCTGCTAATCTTGTTCATAATGAAGAATGGGCATTTACTATTGTATGCAATTGTGACCCATCTTCTCATGAGATATGTATGTCTATATAGACTTAGATGTTTGGTACTTTTATAGTTGGGAAACCAAACATATTACCTCGTAGTGCAGTTTCTTCAGTTCACTTGAGCCTCCCCCTACAAGGAATATTGTTGCATGCACTAAGACCTCACCTTATCCTATAATGGGAGCTGGTAGGATCATTTTGACTTCTATAGATGGTAGTTCCTTCACATTGTTAGATGCTTTGTATGTGTCAAGGATCAAGGAAAATTTATTGTTAGTTTCAACTGTTAAAATGCTTCTTAAACGCGAGTCTAACTGTCAGAAACGCATTTAAGCCCCTAAGTGGGTTCTTGGGAGTGGTAGGGGTCTGGTAGACAGAGGCCTTGTACTTAGTTTCCAAACTTACTGCTCACACCCAACACTATACTCATGCTGAAAGCTCTATCAACGATTACTGTGCTTAGATATTATCGTCACAGTCTTAGCTCAACCAAGCGTACCGAATGCACTAAGATGCCATGTTGCATCTACACATAACCTTACTGGTAATGCCAGAAGCACGAGTATTTGATCAACTTCACAGAACGGGTATAAACAATCAGACAACACTGTAACACAGAGAACTTCGACAGTTCATACACACAGTACTGAGGATTCAGTACTCATTCCAAGAGATCTCTACTGTAACTTAAACTTACTGTGTGAAACCTGAACCTAGATACTACAGACAACTTAAGTCAATCACAGGCACCAGAAGAGTTACAATGACTGCACAGACTTCGTCATACACTTTCAGAACGTTTCAAGAAAAGAGACAATCCGATAAGCGAGCTAACTGAGATGCACAATCGCCATGGATACCATCAAACACTCGATAAACCAAAACACAGATACACACAGTACAATCCAATTACGTAGAAATTAAACAACCGCACTACAGTAGTGTTCAGGCAATTCCCCAGACGAACAGTCTGGTGATTCCATGAATCGTCTTACTGGTTAACCACGGTACAGATGTCGACAGCAGACAAGAAAAGAGGCGACAGACAACAAAGGATGAACCAGAACTCAGAAAACAAAAGATTATGCAAAACAGACACTACAAATACAATCCACTCAGTCACCCAGACAGATAGTCTGGTGATCCATCACGACTATCTCTCTTTGCGCGTCTTTCTTTTCATTGCTTTATATAAAAGAATACATCGTGCCTGCGTAACAACCTTTTGCACGTGTGAAGCAAGATTTCAGTTACATCTTTCCAATCTGGCGGCCGACTAACACTGGCACGCACGGTGGACTCGAACCCGCAGGTTTTTACAAAAGATTACTGCTCATCTATAATTCCTTCTAAGTACATATTCCTAGCTAAACTAAAGGTACGTGCTATCTTTTTCTTGAGGGTTTCTAATAACTGTTTTAGGGTGTCCGGTTCTAGTAATTGTGCATCCATACGTACAGAGCTCAGGGCTATGGCTTTATTTAGCAAAATTTCTGCTTGGGTCTGCAGAAATGCTTCCTGTAAGTAAAACTCGTTGGCCAATGCTGCATCTCTGAAAGTCTTCATTTCGGCCACCTGTTGTTCCATCTTCTGTATTCTTTATTTTTGGTTTTCAAGTTGATTTTCCCGTCTCTCGATTTCCTGAATTTGAAAGTTCACTGTTCTTGTATATGATTCTTTTTCGCGTCTGAGATCTGCAATTAGCTTTTGTGTCTGCGCTTCCTTGGTTAAGTAGTGTTTGAGCATATTATTGACATCTGCTAGATTTTCGTTGGTCCTCTGAAGCTCTTCTTCTGTTCTTTTAACCTGCCTCTGCTGTTCTTGACTCTGCTGCACCAATTCTTGTAACTGATTTTTGGTTTCTTCGAGTAAGTTACCTAAGGCGATCCTTGCATCTTCCTTGTCCTGGATATCTCGCTTCAGTTTAATTATTTCTACATCGACAGCCAGCAGCAGTTCCTCCTTCTCTTTTGCTGCTGCCAGGGCTTCATCTCGCTGAGTTGTAATTTGTTCCTGTTCTTGAAGCCTGGTCTGTAATTGCTCTATTTGTGCATGAAGTTCATGGTTTTCAGCCTTTACTGCCTGTAACTCCTCCTAGAGGGGAGTGATATCTACCTCCATTACTTCTAATTTGTGTCGGAAGTCTTCTCGAACAGTGTCTGTGATTTGCTTCAATTGTTGTGGCAGTTGTTGTGATAAAGTGATTAGAAGCTAACCCATTGATTCTAACTCAGAGAATATGGGGATGGATGGGAGTTGAGGAGCATGACGAGGATGGCGTGAGGAGTTGTTGAGAGTTCGGTGGAGAGTAGTTAGGTGATGATGAAGAAGAGGTTGTGGCTTCGTTGGGGTGAGTGGGCTGGATAGGGATAATGGGTTCGATGGGTGGTTCTGGTGGGGGAGTGGGAATGACGGTATGAGTTTGTGTTACCTGATCTGCGTTTTGCTGTGCAGTGTCTTCGGCTGTAGACTCAACTACCTTAAGTAATCTTTCGAGCGCTTCTTTAGCCACTTGTTCTTCATCTGCTTGTTGTTCCTCTTCAGACTGTTGCTGTGATTCTTCTTCGGTAGAGGATGTGTCAGCTTCAGTATGATTTTCCTGTTGTTTCTCCTGGGAAGATTGTGCAGAGGATTCATTCTGCATTGATGTTGTGGTGTCGTGGAATGTTTCCTCATCCTGTTTTTCTTCTTCTTTGTCGTCATCGTTGTTTCCTTCAGCAGATCCTTGTGGTTCACTCTCAGAAGAACTGATTCTGATCCTCTTTCTGCGGAAGAGTTGGTTTAGCTCTTCTTCATCTTCTTCCTCATCGTCCCATAGTTGTACTGATTCTTCATGTCGCAGAACAGGCCCTCTGGGTGGTGGTTGTGCTGCGAGTATTGCCAGAAAGAGGAATGAAAGGATGTGCGGCAATCTGGATCTCGGCATGCCTCCCTTCTTTACCTGTTTCATAATGGACACGCATTCTCGGTGAATGCGGTGGAAGAAGAAGGATGCGAAGTTTACTGGTTCTTGCGCAGCTAATTCTATGGCGGAGTAGAAGGGGCGGGATATTCCATATGTGCGTTTCTGTAGGTTGAGAATGGCTACTAAAAACTGGAGGGCTGATCTTTCTAGTTCTGGTCGACAGAGAATTGCATACTCGTTGGATGAATACCTAGGGAATAACTCTACCATTCTAGCGATTGGCAGACTCGGGCCATTTTCTCGACCTTGCGAAGGGAGTCTAAAGGCTTCTGCAAAGGCTTGGAATGTGATGAGTGTACGGGAGGGGAGGGAGGTGATCGGCCAACTCTGCTCGGTGGCAGGTGTGTTGGCGATGGCAGAGATGATTTGGGCGAAAAATGGGTGGGACTCCACTGAATGCCAAGGCAGTTCAGCGAAGTTGTTAAGCCCACGAATGCGCAAGAACTCTCCTACGTCTGCAAGGAGTCCATCACGGAAGGCGGCGTAGTTAGCCAAAGCTTCCATGGCGCAGACAAAGACAGCAAAAACAAGCACGCAAAGCACAGGGTAAGCACATAGAGCACAAATCACACAAACACAATAGCGATTTTTGGCGAAACAGAAAAGGTTAAGTAGATGCGTCGTAGTGGAGAGCAATGAAGGATGATTAATCATCGTGCGGTACTAAAATGATAATTCTTAACTTCCGTGTGCATGCGTGAGTAGCTGGCAAGGGCAGGGCGGCCGTGGACATAATTAGGTATCAAAACGCGGATATTTACATATTTATTTTACTAAGCACTCAAAATAAAAGAAAAGAAAAGAAAAGTGAAGGGAACGCCAAAAGTCGCGGCCAACCGCAAAACCACAAAACGTTTCAGTGCGGGTTAGACGTGTGTTGATACGGCCGCAGCTTCGAACCGTTAATGACTTTCGGAAGAGGGACTCCGATCAACGTAGTCAATCGAAAAGTTGCTGGGCCCACTTGCTCAAAAATTTGGTAGGGACCAAATCATCGTAATTTGAGTTTGCAAGCAGACCGATTCGACTTTGCATTGTAAAAGAGTACAAGTTGTCCCACCGTAAAAATTGGAGTCTTTAGATATCGATCATGTGTTCGAGCTTGTCTTAGTTGTACTTCTGCATAGTCAAAAAACTGTGCCATCGATGCTCGTCTAATTCTCTGAGTGTATCCAACCGAAATGACAGTGAGTCTTCCGGTAGCAGTTTCTGAGCGATTGCTACTCGTAAGCTTGGTATAACTATCTCCATCGGTGCTATTGCTTCTAATCCATAAGCCAGTTTGAAAGGGGTTAATCTTGTTGTTACCTTGTATGTAGTCTGATATGCCCATAATACTACAGGCAACAGTTGATCCCATCTTTTCGGTGCTTCTAAAATGAGTTTTCGGAGCATATTCAACAAAGATTTGTTTGTACTCTCAGCCAAACCATTTGCACGAGGATAATATGGAGAACTAAACTTATGCGTGACCTGGAACAAATGTGTGAGTACTTTCATTAAATTGTTGACAAAATGAGTGCCTTGATCTGTAACAAGTTCCAGGGGTAAACCAAAACGTGGAAAGACATCGGTTAGTAGACACTTTGCTACCGCAACAGCTGTAGCAGACCATAAAGCCCAGGCTTCTGCCCATCTGGTAGCATAATCAGTACATGTCAAAATATAACGATTGTTACTGAAGATTGCTGGTGGTGTAATGGGTCCAATGAAATCTAGACCCCACTTCTGAAAAGGTTCTAATGGCAGGACAGGTTGTAGCAGAAAATAATGACGTGGTAACGGCTGTCCAGACCTCTGACAATTATCACATTTTTTTACAAACTGCAAAAATTTTCCGGTGAGTTAAGTCTGCAGCAAAATGGCCACCGGAAGGAATTGAGTGAGCCAAAGTAATAACTGAGTTAACTTCATGTGGTGGAATACATCAAAGTAAAATTCCAGTATGATCCACATAGTATAATTCTCCAGCAATCAACCGAAATCGGCGGCTAAAAACTGCAATTTTCTTGCGTAATGCCGTAGAAGTTTGAGATGGGAGGCATCCATCAGTGAGAAAGGTCAATATTTGATCATAGTATGTAGATGGCATAGGCGGGTCTGTAATTTCATCATTCGTTGGTTCAGAGACATAAATCACCGGAGTTGTATCATCTACACCTATCGGAGCTTCACCGGAATCTAAGCGAGACAAAAAATCTGCTAAGGCATGTGAACTGCCTGGCCGATGAATGACTTCGTAGTCAAATTCTTGTAAAAGTAGATCCCATCGTGCTAATCGACCTCCTAGATGTTGTTGCCAAACAAGATAAACAAGTGTAGCGTGATCTACATGAAAAGTAAATCTACGGCCCAGTAAATAATGTCTGAATTTCTTGACAGAATATACTAGACCTAGACATTCTCTTTCTGTTACAGAGTAATTCTTTTCAGCAGGGGCCAATCTTCGACTTGCATAGTACACTGTTCTGAACCACTTATCGGTTTGTTGCATTAAAACGCTCCCTATTGCTATATCTGAAGCATCGACAAATACATGAAATGGGCGATCCCAATCAGGAGGCTATAAGATGGGAACTTGTGTTAATAAACGCTTTAAGCGATCAAATGCTATCTGACATTCCTGAGTCCACTCAAACTTCGAGGAGTCTTGGTGATTAATTTGTTCAGTGGTATTGCCAAGTGAGCAAGCCATCGTAGGTGTCGTCCATGCCATCTTACTTGGCCCATGAAGCGCATTACTTCCTTCGGTGTAGTGGGCACCGGAGCTTCTAACACAGCTGAAATTTTATCTGGATCTACCTGTATACCTTGTGCAGATACAATGTGGCCAAGTAGCTTGCCACATGAAACCACAAACACTAATTTGTTTGGGTTCAAACAAAGTCAGTATTCTCTGCATTTTTCAAAGCAGCACCGTAAATGGAACAGGTGTGCTATCATCTTTTCGAAAATTGAAAAATTGTCAAGATATACTTGCATAAAAGAAGTAAGGTAAGGAGAAAATATTTCCTGCATGCACCTTTGGAATGTACTTGGGGCATTTCTTAATCCAAACCACATAACAGTACATGCGAAAACACCCCAGTTGGTAATGAAGGCGGTCTCCGGTATATCTTGTTCAGCCATTCTAACTTGATTATACCCACTGTACCCATCTAAGAATGAATACATTTCATGTCTTGCTACTCTATCAAGCATTGTGTCAAGAAAAGGGAGCGGAAATGGATCAGGCACTATAGCTCCGTTCAGTTTCCGGTAATCTACACATATTCGTAATTGCTTATTCTTCTTAGGGACAATAACGATTGGTGAGATCCATTCAGCATGCTCTACTGGTACAATGAATCCAACCTTCAATAACCTATCCAGTTCTACCTTTACCTTTGATGCATAGTTTGGATTCATCCGGTAGCTGGGTTGCTTGATCGGTCTTGCTTCTGGCTTCAGCATGACCCTGTGTTGGTAGATGCGCGGGTTCAAACCCTTCATATCTTTGTAATCCCATGCAAATACATCAGAAAATTCGCAAAGTAGTTGGATTAGATCTTCTTGAAATAATTCTGGTAAGTTTTGCTTTATCCAAACAGCTCGTGGATTTTCTTCATCACCTAAATTGTAAGTGTTCAGTTGATCTTCTGGAACATAAAATTGTCAAGGCTTCTCTGTATTCTCAGATGGCTTAAAAAGTTGTTATAGATCAGCGTCATCTATGGTAGATGTTTCTTCTTTCATATCCTTTTCTGTTACAGTCATCACCGTACAAACTGAAGGATTCCAGTTTTCTACAACAGATTGTAGATCAACAGTTCCTAGGGAGATCAAGTCAATGTTATTTTTCAGAAACTCTTCTTCTTCATCACCTGACAAACCATCTAGCATATGAACTGGTTCCCCAAAGTACGGTCTAGCATGCAACTCGCAAGGTTGTATAGCATCTAATTTTACAACGTATTTACGATTTTTATCCTTGAAAGTGAGCTCCTCTGCAGACCAATCCTGTATCACCTTAGCATGCTTCAGCCAGGGTCGACCGAAAAGGAGGTT
Organism: Ceratopteris richardii; assembly: GCA_020310875.1. Taxonomy (NCBI): domain Eukaryota; kingdom Viridiplantae; phylum Streptophyta; class Polypodiopsida; order Polypodiales; family Pteridaceae; genus Ceratopteris; species Ceratopteris richardii. Next base: position 37,172,697 of record CM035407.1, read on the forward strand.
GTAATCAAGAGTGGATTCCGGTAAATCTAGTATGACAAAGGTCATTTTAAACGTTGTACCTTGTAAAGTAATTGGTACATTTCGTACAAGTCCTATGGGATGGACTCTTGATTGATTGGCCATTCTAACAAAAAACTGAACTGGTTGGATTTCAGTCCACCCTAACTTTTTACATAGTGCAGCAGTAGCAATGTTGACACCAGATCCTCCATCAATTAGTACCTGTGTGATTTTATGATTTTTATACCATACCATAATCAAAGGAACTGAATGATCGACCGTAGAATCAGGTTATGGTTGCACTGTTGCTGTCGCTGGAATGGAGGAAGGCACAGGACTGAACTATTGTTGGAATTGTTGTCTAACTCCTGGTACTAGTGCCAGCAATTGCCCAAGGGGAAGAGTAATGGATGCTTTAGATAAAATCTCCCAGGCTTTTTGTGATTGAGTTGTATTTTCTGCTGCCTCGGAAGATGATGCACCGGTTGAAGATGATGTATCAGCTGAAGATGATGTGCCTGCTACGGAGTTAGAATCTTGTTTCTGTGTCCCTTCATCGGTTAATCTGGGTTACCGGAATAGGATCTGGAAAGACTGGAGGCTCGACGGTGGTCCATTGACTAGCCTTATCATACATCCTTTGTTGTTCACGTATGCCTGGTTCAAATATTTCTGCTGCTGGTTGCAGTTGTTTACCGGAGCGGGTCTAAATTACTACAGCGTGCGTTTCTACTGGTGTGATTTGTACCATATTAGCCATTGGGTTTTGACGTTCTTTCTTCCTCTGATCATACTCAGCTGCATCCTTACAAAATCTTCTAATGTGGCCAAATTCTCCACAAAATGACAGCGCGGTGGTGGCAAATTGGGATTTTCCGGTGGCGGTCCGGTCTGCCAGCGGTTTGCATTATAGTTATTATTTCTCTATCCTCTGTAATTTCGATATCCTTGTTGCTGATTGTTTCTCATTTGCGGAGGAACATAGTGATTGGCTGGCTTCCCTGGTTCCTGTATAATTGCATTGACAGTCGCTGTTCCCTGCACTTTGGCGTTATATGCGCAGTTTTCAGTGGTGTGTCCGGTAGTGTTGCAGATAGCACAAAACAACTGATTAAGTGCACAAGTGGCACTAGTATGGCCTGAATTCTTGCATGTAGTGCAGTACATCTCTCTGGTCGGATCTTCGGTGGTATTTCTATTTGCTTTTAGCCACTCCAGATCTTCTGTAAATCCTCCAACCTTGTTTTCCAGTTGCAGAGCCATTGCAATCATTGCATCTAGCGTCATAGCTCCTACACAGTGTATGATCATAATCTGTTTAAGTTGCGGGGTCAATCCATTAATAAACCACTGAGTAATAACGTCATCCAATAGGTTGGCATGTGCTAGTGGTAGCTGCCTCAAATGAGTCCTGAATAGAGTGGCGTACTCCTGTACAGTTTGATTTATCTTTTGTCTATTGTTTTGCAGGTAATCAAAAATTTCGGCTGGATTCTTCTTTAGCCTGAATCTTTGCAAAAAGGCATCTCTTACTGCTTCATAGGTGCCGAAATGGTTAATATCATATTCTGTAAGCCATCTAGCTGCTTCGTTGACCAATGTCGATTGGAAAACAATAGCCTTATATGCCGGATCAGGTGGATGGTTGAGTACTACGTAGCTTATCTCAAATGTGCGTACATGAGCATACGGGTCATCTCCTGGGAATCCATCAAATTTGGTGTACGTTACTCCTGTCGGAGTCGGCCTGGGTAGACAATGTTGTTGTTGTTGTTCGTTCATAGTGCTGATGGTTGTATGGTGACTATCTCCTGTATTCCGAGGCTGAATATCTGAACCGTCCGAGTCTGTATCAGTCTGTGCACCTTCCAGTTCGATAATCTTGTTCAGTATGCTTCGAATCTCGGTTTCGAACAAGCTACCTTCCTTCTTGATGTCAAATGTAGGGAAGCTTACTCCCAATAGCAGTGACTGGGCTGAAGATTCACCAAGAAATGGTAAACCGTCGTCGAAAAACTGCGATCTTTCAGTAACTGTTACCGAAATATCACCGGAATGTGTCGAATTTTTGCCAAAACAAGGTGTTTATTTGCCTTCACTAATTTCTTTGGCTAAAGTGTTTCTAGTCGTAAACAAATTTGAATCTTTACCCAATGTTGTTAGACTAACTTCAGGTTGCATCCTGGTAGATTCTGGGGATACTATATCTTCGACAGACTGTGCCGAAATAGTACCGAAATTTTCCAGAGGCGAAACACGTTCCACCGGAATATGACCGGAATCACTACTAACGTTTTTTACTTTCTTGACAATTGGGTTAGACCTAGTTGTACTGCTACCTCCCGGAGTCGTTTTTAGCAAATTAAGTACCCCAGGCTGGCGGTTCTTTGGATACGTTTCACCGGATCGAGTAACCGGCATGTATCATCTTTTGTACTAATCGCGTACTATTACTGTTGATTAAAAATTTACAGTCACGTTTTCATAACAGGTTTGCAACAATCTGATCTGTTGCCACCTTCCCACATATAAATGGCAATCTTGATAACACTTTCGACAGATAAACGGTAATCTTGATGCCACCTTCCCACAGACGGCGCCAGTGTTAAAACGCTTCTTAAACGCGAGTCTAACTGTCAGAAACGCATTTAAGCCCCTAAGTGGGTTCTTGGGAGTGGTAGGGGTCTGTTAGACAAAGGCCCTGTACTTAGTTCCCAAACTTACTGCTCACCCCCAACACTATACTCATGTTGAAAGCTCTATCAACGATTACTGTGCTTAGATATTACCGTCACGGTCTTAGCTCAACCAAGCATACCGAATGCACTAAGATGCCATGTTGCATCTACACATAACCTTACTGGTAATGCCAGAAGCACGAGTATTCGATCAACTTCACAGAACGGGTATAAACAATCAGACAACACCGTAACATAGAGAACTTCGACAGTTCATACACACAGTACTGAGGATTCAGTACTCATTCCAAGAGATCTCTACTGTAACTTAAACTTACTGTGTGAAACCTGAACCTAGATACTACAGACAACTTAAGTCAATCACAGGCACCAGAATAGTTACAATGACTGCACAGACTTCGTCATACACTTTCAGAACGTTTCAAGAAAAGAGACAATCCGATAAGCGAGCTAACTGAGATGCACAATCGCCATGGATACCATCAAACACTCGATAAACCAAAACACAGATACACACAATACAATCCGATTACGTAGAAATTAAACAACCGCGCTACAGTAGTGTTCAGGCAATTCCCTAGACGAACAGTCTGGTGATTCCACGAATCGTCTTACTGGTTAACCACGGTACAGACGTCGACAGCAGACAAGAAAAGAGGCGACAGACAACAAAGGACAAACCAGAACTCAAAAAACAAAAGATTATGCAAAACAGACACTACAAATACGATCCGCTCAGTCACCCAGAAAGACAGTCTGGTGATCCGTCACGACTATCTCTCTCTGCGCGTCTTTCTTTTCATTGCTTTATATAAAAGAATACATCGTGCTTGCGTAGCAACCTTTTGCACGTGTGAAGCAAGATTTCAGTTACATCTTTCCAATCCGGCGGCCGACTAACACAACATTAGCCAAGATTGGCTTGGTTGTCAAATTTGTTGATGAAAAATGTACAATTCATGATCTGTGAAATGGTGATATTATTGTTGCTTCTTGCATTTTATGTTGTGAGGTGTATAAGCTCATAGACTATGCAAAATATCTTAATGATAGAGCATGTGTAGTTCAAGATTCTCAGGCTATTTCATATGGAAAGCTTTGGCATGCATGTTTTGTTCATCTGAATTATGCTAGCTTGGTACACCTCCACAAATCTGAAATAGTTTCCTCTCTACCCAAACTTGAAGCACCTTGTAAATATGTTTGTGAAGGCTATATTTTGGGAAAAATGCAACATTCATTCCTTCCTTGAAGATGCCTTCTTTTGGGAACTACCTTTACTTCATGACTTTCATTGATGACTTCTCCATGCATACATGGGTGTATCCATCAAAAGAAAATTCCGAAGTGTTTATGTGCTTCAAATAGTTTCTAGTTATGGTTGAAAATCTATCAGCATGTAAATGCTTTTTTTGACTCAGAATGGACTAGTTTCTATGACACTCGTGTGTCCACTAGTGGTCTTTGTTTCATGCTTGGTAGCTCATGCATATCTTAGTTGAGCAAGAAACAGCCTACTATGGCCACTTCTAGTTGTGAGGCTTAGTATAGTGAAGCTTTCATAGCACCTTTCATAGCATTAGTAGTTGTGAGAAACCATGTGTTTCATGATCGCACAAAACACATTGAGGTGCACTATCATTATGTTAGGGAGAGGTTCTCTACAGGAGAGATCAATTTGGCATATGTGCCCACACAAGATAATGTTGGAGACCATTTCTGAGGTTCTCTTCAAGAGAGATCAGTTTGGCATATGTGCCCACACAAGATAATGTTGCAAATCTTTTCACAAATGCTTTGCATAGGGAGAATTTTGAAGCTTTCCGCAAAGCTTTGGGCTTACTTCGATTTGTGGATTGATCTTTTCCCACATAGCTTGGCACTTCCTTATACATGAGTGATAGCTCCTTGTTCATTGCATCACTCCCAAGGGGGATTCGTTGATATATTTGATATTGATGTGTGTGAATGCACTTGAGACCCTCGAGGCATTTTTTTCCCTCTTTATGAGGGTTTTTTCCCCTGACTTATATATGCATATAACCCTAGGTTATGCATATTTGTAAATTCACTTGGTAATACATTCAACAGAGTTTGAGATTTGCGGAAGCACACGAAGAGCACAAGGAAAAACAAGAAGATTGGAGCACAACACAACAGGTAATGGAAAGGGCCATGCTTGTTGCAGCACAATCAATTTTGCTCAAAATCAGTCTCCTCATCTAGTCTTAGAGCCGTCCCTACCCGATTCTTACCTTTAATGGGCATTCGATCTTTGTTTGTTCCTAGTAAGTGCTAAACATTCTACCTTTCCTTGTGTGGGATTCAGAGGGTCCCATAGATATTATGCCCTTCACATTGTAATTTCAATCAAATCAATCGATCAAGGAAGAGTAAATTGCAAGATCAAACATGCTTTTAAAGAAAATGAGCTTTTGTTGGTACCATAAACTATTTGAGTTTTCATTTCAAAGACTGATGAACAACATTGTACCTTTTAAAACACACACACATAGAGAGCGATTTTTTAACTTCATAAAGACTATTTTTTCTTTTTTTTTTTGAAGCAAACAAAAATGAGAATTAAATTGATGAAATAACTTTTACAACTTGTGCAGTAATACGATATCAGTGTATAACCAAGCCTCTATAGTATATATACTCCAAGACACAATTGGAGTATTGAGACAAACTTACAAGAAGAGACCCTTACAAGATCAACAGAATTAGAATGTTGAGAAATGTTACAAAACATACAATACATCAACTATCGATGGAAAGACCATGAGAAATCTATCAGATGAGTATAAGGAAAACAATAGGTTCCTCCACTTGTGGACTTGATGCGCAGAGAGCAGAGCAATCAAAGAGGCATTATTACAAGGGGCATCGTTGATAGTAAGAAGACTTTGTTGACCAATGAACTTCATAATCTTCTTGACGGAGATGATATAATTCTTTCCTCCATTGAAACACCTTTGGTTTCTACTCAACCATATATGCCATAGTATGTGGCTTCTTCAAATCTTCCACAATACCAAATCCATGTGGTTGGAGCATCCAACTAGAATTTCATTAGTTCCCAAATGAAGGTCACACTTAAGTTTTTTATAAGGGTGTAAAAGATTCAAAATTGCTTTACATGCCAACAATGAATAAAAATGTGGAGCAAATCTTCCAACGTGCCACAAAAGGAGCAGCCACCATCAATGACTTTAATTCTTTTATATGTGTTGTCATACCAAAGACCATTATGGAGAATGAGCCATTGAAAGATCGAATAATGTTGATGGGAGAAGGCCCAAAGACAAATAAATTTGTATCTCCACTGGAAGTTAGACCATTGCACATTGCACCTTCTGTTAAGCCTAGGAGTGAAACTAGCAACAGTTCCCTTGTTATTTTTAAAAGATTTCAACATATCTTGAGCAATGTCTTGGATCTCAAGATAGCCAGTGCACTACAACTTATTGACCAATATCTTTTTGTATTGCAAGATTACCTATAAACAAGCAGAAGAAAGATTAGTTGAGTTTCTTCATTCTTCATCAGAGAGAAGCTCACCATTTTGGTAGAACCACTTCCAATTCTTGATTCCTTGTTTGAAACACTTGTGCTCCTTAATGGATGGTTGACAATTGTTCCATAAGGCCAACCATCCATGCTAGGGGGATTCTTGCATGTAAAACTAATATTGCAAGCAAAATCAATTTTTGAAATAAATTTATTCTTCACTTTCATCCAAGAGTTCCAAAACCTGCAAATGATCATACTTCCAATAGGACAGAATTGTTGAGGAGAGCCCACAATATCCCATAGGTGATTGTTAACCCAAGACTTATTCTTAAAATAAAAAGATGAATATTTCTTTTTACCAAGGCATCCCAAACTTCATCAGAGTTGAGACATCTAACAATCCACTTAGCCGACAAATTTTCAGCCAATTTGACAAGATTCAAAAGACCAAGACCCCCTTTCTGCCTAGGGGGGCAACAAGTATCCTAGGCAACTCTAGGGACTTTACAGACACGTTCATTCCCTCCCCATAGAAATCTTCTAACAAGAGTTGTAACTTGCATTGATTGTTTTTTCGAAGGCATTCAACAAGACAAAGTATATAATGCAAGGTAAAACATAATGCTTTGGCACAAAGGAGCTGTGAGCCAAAGAAGAGTGAACATTATACCGTTAAAACACCTTTTTGCATTTATCCATTACCCAATCCCATCTTTCTTGAAATGAAATTTTGAAGCCCATTGGGATGCCCAATAGTCTGACGATAACTTGTTCCTTCAAAATTTCACAACCAAGACTAGAAACAAAGTTAGCAATAATGTTATTAGAGGCTTTAAAACCAGTTTTTTTTTATGATTGATCTTGGAACCACTTGTTGTACAAAACAAATGCAAACAATCTTAGAATGTGGCAACAGACGTAAGATCAGCATTAGTATACATATTGGTATCACCAACAAACATCTGAAGCCCTAGTTGAGGGGCAAAGGCAGGAATATGAATACCCTTTATGTTACCTTTCTCCATCTCATTTTTCATTAGCCAATCCAAAGCATCATTGGCAATAGCAAAAAGCAAGGGAGCAAGAAGACATCCATGTCTTATGGATCTACAAACCTTGAAAGGTTCATATATATGGACATTCATGAAAACCCTAGAGAAGGCATTCCCAAACAAGATATTGACATACTTGATAATTATTCATGTTATTCGTATTCTCAAAAAAACTAGGTCCAAATGGAAAGTCTTATAGCCTTTCCATGCTCGAAAAGGCAAGTACCAGCAAGGATCTAAATTGATGGTCCATAAGCATTTAGTCACTTGTTAGTATATGCACAGCAACAAACAGGAAAATGATAGGCGTGTGGCACATTCCACACACAAGAAAAGATGAACCGAAACTTCATTGTCCAGGATCGGAACAGGAAAATGATGTGTGTCTGGCACACTCCACGCACAAGAAAAAACGAACCTAAACATCATTAAACGAGAGAGTAACACCCGCGCAATATGCTTGTGTTCAAAGCAAAGTACCGCCGTTCCAAACCTCTCTAAAATACCTTCACCTAAATCCATTACATCATAAAGGTATCACTGGTAGATGTATATGTAGCAGCAAGGATCCAAAAATTAAATGGCATACAAGCGTTTCCTTACTTTCAAAAGCTAAATATGTTAAGTAGATGTTGATCTGTACATGGAACAGAACAGAAAACGATGTGCGCGCAAAAGGACTCAATAGCCCGAGACATTACATAGACTAGATATCGATTTCAGATGGCAACTGCAGAATTTAGAGAATATGTTAGCACTCATGATGTAATGAAAATTTGACATTCAGATGCTTATTTCACTAGCTGATGCTGATACGTAACCATACTAAAAGACCCAACTCTAAACCTGAACTTCATTAATCAACAGAGCTGGGTCTGTGCAGCGTGTTAAAATGCACAAAGTACTGATGCTAACTTCACTAGCTGATGCTGATACGTATCCATACTAAAGAAATATTTGCCTAAGCCACTAAGCTCTACTTTTGTCTTATAGCAATTCCAAGACTAGTTCGAAAAGGGCCGATGACTCATGCACTGCCCTTGCAAGGCGACTTACCTAAAAGACACAGAGGTGACTCGTTTTTCCATTTCAAAGGCAAAGTGAGCAACTCTACATTCAACATTTGAAAAATAGTCCCGATAAATTGACCACAAGGATAAAAAATATAAGCACAAGAAAATATAACCTACACTTCATTAAACAAAAGAGTAACATCTCTGCGCAGCATGTTGAAATGCACAATCAAAGTACTGATGCTCCAATCTTCTCAAATATACCTCCGCTTTGCCCCTTGCTGCATAAATATCACCAGTCCATGTGTAGGTGCTAGCAAGGATCCAAAAGATTCATGGTCTATGCGCATCTCCTAACTTTTAAAAGCTTAACATGTTGACTAGATCTATATAGCGGATCAGAACATAAAGATGATGTGTATGGAACATTCTACACGCAAGAAAAGACGAACTTCAACTCCATTGAACATCAGAGCAGCAGCTACACAATATACTAATGCTCAATCAAGCGAAGTACTCATGTCATTAATATCTCTAAAATACTCATACCCATTACATCATAAAGAAATCACTAATAGGTGAGTAGCTACCAGTAAGGATCTGAGAATCTGATGGCCTGTGCACATTTCCTCACTTTCAAAACATTGGCATTTTAAATAAACATTAATCTGAACACAGGATCGGAAGAGAATACAATGTGTGCAAAAGCACACATCTGCACGAGAAACTACATAAAATAAACACACGTTTCAGGCAACTGCAGAATTACGTTAACACTCGTGATTAAATAAAGTTTCGATTTTAAGGTGCTAATCAAACGAGCTCATGCTGATATGTATTATATTCAAGATTTAAAACAGCCTTGATAATTTTACCACAATTGAACAAATGAACATTTAAAAATCATAACATCACTGCATGCAACTCATCCATATCCTTTATGCAGCCACATAAATGTCCCTTCATGCTCATATACATAGGCAGGCATTTCTTGAACTAAGACAAATAGCCCATGAGCAACAAAATCAATTATAACTTATGGCATTTTGCACCATGTAATACAGTAGATGCCTGAACTAAGACAAATAGCCCATAATCAACAAAATCAATTATAATTTTATGGCAACTTGCACCATGTGATACAGAGGCAAGGAAATGTGTAGGGCAGGCAGGACTTTAACCAAGGAAAGCAGGCAAAAAACAATCCACTAACAGAGGGGTACAAGGTAGCTCTGACAGGATCATCTGCAAGAAAATTTGGTGCAGCCAGTTACAATAACAATTCTTGCTTTCACTCAAAGAGATGCTTCACACTAAAAGACTAAAAGAGACAACAGCACTTAAACCAAGAAAATCAGGGCTAGAAGTAAAAGACCAATCCTTTTATGATGATTAAGTGGCATTTCACTCAACAGAATATAGCGACAGTGAAAGGTTCAGAATGGCATATTTCACAATCATGGAAGATGTAACTTCCACAATCATGACAACTGTAAACTTTATCATTGGTCAATCACGGATCATGGCATTCAACATTTCACCATCAAGAAATTGGTTAAACTTCCAGAATTAAACAATCAGAATGAGCATGACTGCAGGACCCCCAATGACAAGGTTTCACAATAAAGACAATTTACAGGCAGTCTGCCACTATAAATCCACAACTTTATGTTGATCAAATCATTGCAGATCTTAACTAAGATGCTGCAGGAGGGGTCACATTCCCATTAGGTAATTTTCCATTAGTTTCATGATGCACATGATAGGAATCAAATCCATTCATGTTCGTATGAATGCTTTCATTCTCATGTTTGCTACACAGCTCAGTATCATTCGTACATTGAAAAAATTTGCCTTCAATATTGTCAGCACGATATCTTTCAAGATGACACTGGTTATCCTTGATATCTCTGAGTATCAATTTCTCTGTTGTGCCCTTATCTTCATTCTCTGAGCTTAACCCACTCCTGTGATCCATTCGAGCTTTTCTGAGGTGCTTCCTGTGCCTGTGACCATGTCGTTTCCTCTTTGAGCCACTTGAAATACTAACATCAGAATCAAAACTTCTGTGCCTGTGCCTCCTCCGGTGTTTCTTGTCCATGTCACTGGAATCACTGTCATCATATTCTGAGCCTTTTCTTTTGTGTTTTCTCCTGTTTCGATGCCTCTCAACATCCTCATCACTCATGTCATGACTAGAGCTCTTCTGCTTCCTTCTGTGCCTCCTCTCACTCTCATCATCATTACAATCACTCAGATCATGGCTTGAGCTCTTGTGTCTTATTCTATGCCTTCTTTCATTATCATCATCATGAATTGAGTCACTCAGATCTTGACTCGAGTTCTTATGTTTTCTGTGGTGTCTCCTTCGAGATCTATGCTCAGAATAACTGTTATCAGAACTAGAGCTTCTTCTTCTGTGCCTTGAGTGAGACTTTCTCTCAGCTCTACCTCCTCTATCATCATCAGAAGACACAGATGATGAACGTCTCTTCTTGTGCTTCTTTGTACTTTTCCGATTGATCTCATCATCAGAAGATGATGAAGCTGCTTTCTTTTTTTGCTTCTTGTGGCCATGTTTCTCTTCTCTTCTAGCTGACTTTGCTGCCTCTTCAAGTCTTTCTTCCCACTCAAGACGAGCTTGCTTTTTCTCTAAAGCTCTCTTCTTCTTCTCCTCCACGAGCTGCAAAAACTTTTTGCTGTCCATTTACTAGGTTGTCCTGCATTTTGCAACAGAATGCAAGATGCCAAGAAGTGCATCTCACAGCACAAATAGAACATGTCAGTGCCCTGACTCACTTAAGGTGATAAATTTGAAAAGAACTTGGAAAGTTATCGGAAAGAAATCAACACTATCAGATTGGGAACAAGATCTAAAGAGAATGTACAATGGTGGAATGAGAAGTGGTGTAAACATTAAAAGTATAAACGATGAACAATTAGAAAATGACATTACGAACAGAATCAATATAGAAATATCGAATCCGAACGACTTAGCTCATGTCTGAGATATACCCTACAAAATGAACACAACACTATTCAACCCCATCCCCAACTATACGCTAATGCCTACACTGGCATGTAAAAAAACAGCCAAATTCTCCGCCAAATCCCGTCCTTAATGCGGATCCGACGACTCGACTAGCTAAACAACAACCTTATCAGCTATAATTTGTCCAGACACAAAATACAAGCGCATAATGTAAAATAGGATCAGCTTACGCAACCTATATAGACTTGCTAACCAAGGGCAACTCTTTTCTCATGTTCCGGCAATACACAGCAAAACAATCCATCGACCGACGACGCGTTGTGAGGTTACTCACGAACCATACGAAACCAAAGCCAGAAAACACCAAAATAAGACAGAAGGCAAGACACGTAACGAATGAAGCAAAGCGTACGCTGCGTTACATAGCTGCGAATACAAAAGCCATGGTTAAGCATCCTTACCTTTGACGAGGAGACGAAGAGGAGAAGGAGGCGACGGATCTGATGAAACGATGCCGAGCGAAGGACGACACTTGACAAACTAGGGTTGCGGAGTACGCAAGGAGAGAGGAGCTATCGGCCCCCTCGAGAAGCTGAAGTAGATTCCAAGTAGTGAGAAACGCAAAATAATGACCTTGCGTTTGGTCAAATCTCTTTGCGCCCGTTTTCACACTCGCAAACGCTGAATGCAATTCGAGAAAATTAATCGGCGCAGCTTTATACATCGTGGGTTCAAGCCAATCCTCCTCTAGGGATTGTTCACATGAAACGCGCCGGCAGCATGAAAAGTAGCTGCTTCTGCAAAAGCATTGAACACATCAATGTCATGCACCAAATTCCAATGACCAAAGGTGAGAATAAGGAGGTTGACTTCGCTTACACAAAATTCAAAATGTTGACCTTCTTATTCAATAAGTGTATATATGCCGTTGAATCAAACAAGTAGACACATGTGTGTGCACTTTAACTTAGTCTGTTGGGCCCTTTGCTTCTCAAGATTGGGAGGATGGTGTTCTGATCGGCCCTTTGCTTCTCAAGATTGGGAGGATAGTGTTCTGATCGATGTAACATCTATCCGATTACCCTGTCTTTCAAACCGATTCCCATGTTCCAGAAAGCCCCTTGGTTTCATGCTTGTCAGACATCGTTTTCCCTCCCCTCTGTCCACCAAGAAATTGTTGAGGTGTGGGCGGAAGCCTTTGCTTACTGTATGAACCGGCTAAGTGTTGGAGAAGCGCGGTGGAAAGGACTCGAAAAATTCTAATCAGGACTCAAAAGGCTATAAGAGATATCCGAAAAAAAAGAAGAGAAACAGTGTACCGGAGGCTCTCACGGCTTGAAGAAGAGGTGAACAAAGGTAAGTTACATTGCCAACAAGGTCTTTTGAAAATCAGGGGAAGACTAAGATTAGAGGAGGAGGTTCAAAGGAAAAATCTTCAAATTTTCTTCAAAGACTGGTGGGTGGGGAAGGCCGACAAACCATCGAAAGAGATGTGTAACATCCTCAAAAGGAAACAAGCTAGGGAATCCATTCCCCTATTGGTCGATAACAATGGAACCGAATGCTGCACGGAAGTAGAGAATAGAGCTATCATCGTCGAGCACTTTACCAATCTTCTCGGGGTCTCGACTCCTCCTTCCCCCCATAGGCGCGACTCCATGGCAACCATCTCAAGGGTTGCTCAAACTAGAATCCCACAGAACTTGATTGCTCTGCTAGATGCTAACATCTCCGAGAATGAAATTATCGAGGTTATTGATGCCCTTCCCAATGGGAAAAGTCCGGGTCCGGATGGCCTCACCAATGAGTTTTTCAAGTCCTTCAAACATGAGGTGGCCACCCCACTGTCTAATGTGGCAAGAGGCGCTCTCATTCGGTGCCCTCCCTGAGTGTCTTAATAATGGAGTCATCAAGTTAATCCACAAAAGGGGAGATAAGAACAAAATTGAAAACTGGCGTCCGATTACCATGCTCCAAACAGGATACAAGATAATTGCAAAAGTTATCGCCAACAAAATCTCTTGTCATTTAAAGTCATGGCTGTGTGAGGACCAGAAAGGTTTTATCACAGGTAGATCTATACTTGAAGCAATTGTCGATATTTGGGAAGGCCTTGCTTTTGCTGAGGAGTCTGCTCAAGAACTGGTATTCATTAAGATCGACTTCGACAAAGCATATGACAGATTGGAATGGGACTTTATTCTCCAATCATTGAAAGACCTTGGATGCAGCCAAAAGTTCACGAAGATGGTTTCCACTCTTCTTGGAAATGCTTCAACTAGAATAAATATCAACGGTAAGCTCTCTGAGCCCATTCGTTTAAAAAGATCAATTAGGCAAGGCTTCCCTCTAGCTCCGTTACTATTCGCTATCGCCTCGAATGGACTTAGTTGCCTATTAAAGCATCACATGGACGCTGGCAATCTCAAGGGTCTTTCCTTACCTCTAAATCACGGCCAAATGATTGCGAGACTTTTTGCTGATGACATGAATGCCTTTGTGCACAACGATATAAACAGCATTGAGGTGTTTTGGTGGTGTCTCGACACCTTTTGTGTGGCGTCAGGCTCAAAAATCAACCATGCTAAAACTGCTTTTAGAGCAATCAGTGGACCTACTCCCCAATTGTTGGTGGATCACGGGTGTCAAGTCATCCCTAGCGGTCAAGTCTTTTGTCTCCTTGGCATTCCGATGGGATTCGACATCTCAATGGACCAACGTTGGAGCTGGGTACTATCCAAGCTAGATAGCAAGCTGAATCATTGGAAAGGTATGCAAGTCAACTTGGCAGGGCGTGCTATGGTTGTTAACACATTTATGTTGTCTACAATTATTTACTTTATCTCGTGTTGGAGACCTAAGGAGAAAGACTTGGCCAAAGTGGAAAGAATCTGCAGAAACTTCCTTTGGACTGGGGACCCCAATAGGAGGGGGATTCCCAAAATCAAATGGGAAACTTGCATTAGCCCTAAAGACTCAGGGGGCTTGGGAATTTTGAGTATTGTTGGGTTGGCCGACAAGCTGGCGACAAAATGGCTTATCAAGGCTTGGAGCAATAGGGAGTCCTCTTGGGCTAAATTGATCTTCAGAAACACGGAAGACCTTACCTTAGTTGGCCTTCCTGGTTGGAAGGACTTAGGGATTCTCACGCTCTTGTTCTCCCCCCACCCGGTGTCCCCTCAAGGCTCTAGCCTCGTGTGTTCCTTATGGAAGAATTGGAACAAGGCCAAACAGTTCATCAGAATCAGTGATGAGTGGAAGTGGGCGGCTGGGATAAGACAAAATGACTCTATTTGGTTCCCGATCAGTGGCATTAGGGGGGTGGAGTCTTGGAACCTCCAAACTGCAAAGCAGTTATGGAACAAGGGGTTCAAACAGTGGAAACAACTCTTGAAACAAGAGACCAGCCAGTGGATTAGGTTCGAAGAATTGGATCCGAGACTTAGAGTTACCTTTGAGGAATGGACTCTTCTTCAAAGCAGGTGTTTAGTATGGGACTGCTCAACTACCCGCCTTCTCTGCGGTCAGGATCTTCCTTGCCTAGAGGGCCTCAAATGGAGCAATGGTAAGAAGCTATCCAGAACCCCCAACTTCAAAGAGGATTTAGTTGTTCACCACACTCTTAACAAGAGATGGTGCCTTTCTTGGACCAAACTTCGGTGGGAGCTAAAATTCATGTCTATTTGGCACCCCCTAATTGAGCAAAAAGTCCGTTCTCATGTGGCAGATCTTCCATAGATGTATCTGGTCCAATGCAAGGGCTAACAAAATCTGTGGTGTGCCACCATGGTGCAAGCGTTGCCATCGGTGCATCGAAGATGTAGCTCACCTGTTCTTCGATTGCCCCAAGTCCCGAGTGATCTGGCGTCACGTGACCCGAGTATTGAGACTCACGAATCAAATCAACTGGCAACAAGTGATGTTGGGTGAGGCGGTTGGCTGCTCATCGAGGCTGTGAAATGCCATCAGAGGTGAGACTCTTTGGAAGATTTGGAGGGAACGATGTGCTGTCAATTTTGGCCAAACTCCTAAGGAATGGTCGATCGAGAAATCCTTGTTTCTTCTAGGTGAAAGAATCTCCGGAGATAAGAGATCCCCACCGTTTAGACATCACTGTATTTATCTCCTCAAAAAACAACAAGTTGAAACCCAAATGGATCCCACATGAGGATGATGATAAATTTATCCGCCTCATTTGTAATGCCCTCTAGCTTGCCGTACTCTTCCCCTGCATTGTGGGACTTGGGGGGGTCCCATGGGCACTAGTCCCATTCACTTGTAACTCTTTTTCTTTATTTTAATCAAAGTCCGGGAGATTAGGCTAAGGCCGAACTTCCTTTTATAAAAATAAAAAAAAAATTAAAAAAAAAAGAGATTGGGAGCCAGGGTTCAATCCCTATGGGCTGCAGTGGGACATCCCTCACCACATGTGTATTGAGATGCTAAAACCATCCTCTTAGGGGGGATAGTGGGTCTTCATGCACCTTGTTCAATCTTGGCATTTTAGTTACCCATTTCAAACGAGTTCTCTTGTTTGGCCTTCAAATCGTGCCTTCCCAACTTCTACTTTAGCGGGCCTTCAGGCTCTGCATTCTAATAGTTTCTAGGCATTGAACCTTTGCTTTGTGGGATTAAAAAGGCCCCATGGGTGCTATGCTCGTCTTTCATTGTATTGTCAAATTAATTCAAACTATTTAGTAGATCACAATGATCGATTTCTTTTTTTTTACAAGTAGGCACATGCCTAATAGGTATAATAGATAAGCACTAACATTATTTGTCACACATTTTTTAGGTGGCTTCCACAAGAGAGAGGGGAAGAGTAGCAACCTCAGACAACTAAGATTGCATTGGCCAAACATATGACTACCTCAAGAGGGAGGGGGAAAGTAGCCCCCTTTAGGCAATCTATGAATGCATTGGTCAAACATATCTCCACTGACTACCTACAAGAGAGTGTTGACGACATGATTGCTCCTACTTCATCTACATTTGTATCCGCATGAGTGCATCTCCATTTTGTATCCAGGAGGCACTCCATTTCTAGTCTATTTCCATTTTATATTGTATTTCCTTTGTATTTGGGTACCTTGCCATGTGCTTCTACCAGTTGTATTCATTCTCCTTTCAGGAGACTTATCCCACATATGATGTAATTTTGAGAGCCCCTCCCAAATCTATATAAGGAGGGCCTCTCCCCTCATTTGTACTTGGGTAGAAGCTTGAGGAGCCTACTCCATGCTCTTGGCAAGCTCATTTTAAACGAGCTTTAGGTCAGCTGTTACTTGTCTGCGACAAAATGACAAAAGGACATATCATGGCCTGTAAGACGTCCAAGGACGCTTGGGATATGTTAGCCGCTTTGTATGAAGACAAAACCCCTTCGAAAATATATGCATTAGAGGCCGAGTTTCATAATTTGATCATTCCGCCACACAACACAATTACCAAGGTCATAGCCCAATTTGAGGACTACCAGCGTAAATTAGCACTATGTGGTAGGCAGATATCTAGTGAAGACATGGCCATTAGGCTTCTTAACAAGTTACCTAAGTCGTACGAGACATTTGTCACAACTTTGTATAATCGCGGCCAAGTCTTAACTTAGGAAGACGTTCGTCGACTATTGCTCTTTCACGACTCGCAAGCCAAATCGACTTCCTCCCAAGAGTCTGCCATGACGGCCAAAGGACCATTCAATAAGGGCAAGACCACAAGTCATCATGCTAGCAATGGATCTAAGCAAGGATTGCATAATTCATCGAAGAAGTTCACCTGTAATTTCTGTGGAAAATCAGGACACTTAGAAAAGTTTTGCTATAAAAAGAAACAATCATCGAAGGCTTTTATGTCTAGGCAAGCATCCAAAGGATCCCAACATAGATCCCACTCCTCTAGTGAGGAACTCTTCATCTCCACAGAAACCAATGCCCTAGTTACTTCTAGCTCCCCGCATGAGTGGATCTTTGATAGTGGAGCTACCTCCCATATGTGCAAAGACAAGGACTCCTTTCAAGAACTCGACGAGCACACGGGAGAAGTCTATCTTGGCAACAACAAAAGTTTACCCATCGAAGGAAAAGGAAAAGTTCAAATTATCAACAATCAGGGGGAATGCAAGTCTTTATCCAATGTTCTTTTTGTCCCAAATTTATGTATGAATCTACTTTCTGTCAAGGCCATTACAGATCAGGACAAACAAGTATGGTTTGATAACACCTCAGCTAAGGTAGTTGATCCCCATACAAAGGATGTCATTGCTCAAGGTATTGAAGAAAAGGGCCTCTACAAACTATCTTGCTTTGTATCCAAAGAATCAACCTCAAGTTTGTGGCACCAAAGATTTGGCCACACCTCTTACTTATCAAAAATCTCTTCATCCCAACTTGTGAAGGGATTGCCAAAGATAGGGCAACTTATTGATGCCTGCCAAGCTTGCACCCAAGACAAGCAACATAGGGCCCCAGTTCCCAAAGAAGCTTGTTAAATGTTAGTCGATAATAACTCAATCCAATTTTCGGACGAGTATTATCGAGTCCTTGGGTTCTTGGGAGTGGTAGGGGTCTGTTAGACAGAGGCCCTGTACTATTTTCCCAATCTTTTACACAATCACCAGTAATTTTTCACGTCTTAATACCGGAGTTGAGTTTGAATACTAACTACTACTCGGTTTGATAAGCACTGGAATGTTTGGCCCTGAATATATTATAGTACTAGCCCAGTGATTCTGTCAAAACTTACAACTACGAGAATACGTCCCTCTCAGAATACTACGTAATAAGACGACTTCCTGCGACAACTAAACGCATCAACTGAAATGCACAGACAACTCGAATCGAAATTATATTAAACTTTTCATATGCTGACTCAAATCATGGATCTCTACCGCAATTAATGATTTACTAAGACTTCTGTTTACACACAGATCCTGGTCGAATACTCAATGATCACTGATTAACATATAAAATCCTCGTTACTTAACCGAAATAGTAATAAAATCTGTTCTTACACAGTCTCACGCAGGACAATCAATACACAATCTCAAAGTCGAAAATTATGGAATCATATATAACTGATCATCAAATAAACTCACAACATCACAAAATACCCAATGAGAATCGATTCAACCAAAGAATAGCAGAACAAAGGTTTACGAATAGAATGGAACAATACTCAAGGTTCTCAGCAATATCTCGCGAACATAGACATATCTACCCTTCGGTCTCTCTCAAATACATCCTTGCTAACGATCGCTCCAAGAGTCTGTGTACACCATAAACTCTACTCCACCAGTTGAACGTAACAATAACGCGACGACAGAACTCTTTGCTCTTCGACGATAGATCTCTTTTCTCTTCCTGTCTTCTGCTTTTTATTGCTTGCGCATTCTTCATTTACTGCCTCTTGTGAAATTTCCTACCTCTCCGTCATTTCAGCCACCAATCTTGTTTATCCTTCGTCTGCGGTTGCGGTTGTCTCGCTCCATTAGCCTTGTAACACTGGCACGCACGGTGGACTTGAACCCGCAAGTGCAATACTGTAGATGATATCCTTTTGTCTGAGCTATTTTCCTATTTTCTTTCTATACATTTATCAGAAAGATTCTGTATACTGTCCATATCCTGCTGGTGATTCATCAAATATCTTTCAATCCCGAGTGTGTCACTGTACGTGATAGGTTGATTTTCCTCCAGAACTTCCTCAAACTCGTATAGCTGGTCTAGTTGCCTCTTCATGAAGTTCTGCTTACTTATATGCTTCTTGATCATGTGCTTTAAGTGCTTCGTCTATGGAATCAAAGTACCCTCTGTGCTGTTGAATCCATGTCTTCTGCAGAAGTCATGTACCCATACAGTATCCTATCACCACCTGGCTGAAAATATCCTTTTACGGTGTCTGTTGGTCCATGCCAGGTTTTGACGTCCCAATCTTTTCTGATTGTACTTGTTCTAGTGATGGAACAAGTATAGCTAACCATCTCCTGCGAAAAAGTGTCCAGCGATTTTGAATATGGCTATCCAACTGTTCTTTTAGTAAATTTATGTCCATATTTGTCATCATTGTGGCATTTAATTCTACACCCTCATCTTTTAATATGTGCTTTTCGAACTCTTGCAATACTTGTATTCTTGACTGTAAAAGTTGATTTTCGGTTTGCAGGTGAGCATTCAGGGTAGAAAAACTGGACATCTCAGTTTGAATTTGTGTTTGGATAGCTTGCTGCCACTGATTGAGGCCTTGGACATACTTTTTTATTGTGATTAATTCGGCCGTAATACGCTGGTTGCCTTGTTGTAATACCTGTATTAACGCATCTTTGCCGTCCAACTCTTTTTGCATCTGTGCTATTACTGAGTATGACGCTTGTTCTTGTTGCCGTAAATACTGGGAAACTTCTTGGAGTTGGTTCTGCATTTTTGTAACAAAATCGGGTTGGATGTTATTCGGTGTTTGCTTTGGACTAGCAGTAGGCACATTGTCTGTTTTTTTTCTTCTAAGGGACAGCCGAAATGGTGTTCCTACTGTTTGGTTCTGTGGGTGGTTACCTGTGTGTAATAAAGATCCCCAGTAGGATCGCCAAATGTTAAATGTTAGTCGATAATAACTCAATCCAATTTTCGGACGAGTATTATCGAGTCCTTGGGTTCTTGGGAGTGGTAGGGGTCTGTTAGACAGAGGCCCTGTACTATTTTCCCAATCTTTTACACAATCACCAGTAATTTTTCACGTCTTAATACCGGAGTTGAGTTTGAATACTAACTACTACTCGGTTTGATAAGCACTGGAATGTTTGGCCCTGAATATATTATAGTACTAGCCCAGTGATTCTGTCAAAACTTACAACTACGAGAATACGTCCCTCTCAGAATACTACGTAATAAGACGACTTCCTGCGACAACTAAACGCATCAACTGAAATGCACAGACAACTCGAATCGAAATTATATTAAACTTTTCATATGCTGACTCAAATCATGGATCTCTATCGCAATTAATGATTTACTAAGACTTCTGTTTACACACAGATCCTGGTCGAATACTCAATGATCACTGATTAACATATAAAATCCTCATTACTTAACCGAAATAGTAATAAAATCTGTTCTTACACAGTCTCACGCAGGACAATCAATACACAATCTCAAAGTCGAAAATTATGGAATCATATATAACTGATCATCAAATAAACTCACAACATCACAAAATACCCAATGAGAATCGATTCAACCAAAGAATAGCAGAACAAAGGTTTACGAATAGAATGGAACAATACTCAAGGTTCTCAGCAATATCTCGCGAACATAGACATATCTACCCTTCGGTCTCTCTCAAATACATCCTTGCTAACGATCGCTCCAAGAGTCTGTGTACACCATAAACTCTACTCCACCAGTTGAACGTAACAATAACGCGACGACAGAACTCTTTGCTCTTCGACGATAGATCTCTTTTCTCTTCCTGTCTTCTGCTTTTTATTGCTTGCGCATTCTTCATTTACCGCCTCTTGCGAAATTTCCTACCTCTCCGTCATTTCAGCCACCAATCTTGTTTATCCTTCGTCTGCGGTTGCGGTTGTCTCGCTCCATTAGCCTTGTAACAAGCTTCAACACGAGCGAGGAACCCTTTAGCCCTTATCCACATGGACTTATATGGACCCATGAACACCCCATCCCTGAGTGGATCCCTCTACTTATCTTCTAGTAGATGACCACTCTCGCTATATTTGGGTGTACTTTTTGAAGTCAAAGGCAGAAACATTCTCTAAGTTTCAAACTTGGATCAAGGAAGTTGAGAATGAAGCTTCGACTAAAGTTAAAACCATCAGATTAGATGGAGGTGGTGAGTTTATCAATCATGACTTTGATAACCTTCTCAATTAGAAAGGGATCAAAAGACAAGTCACTCAGCCTCATACTCCATCCCAGAATGGAGTACCTGAAAGAAAGATACATAGTGTGATGGAAATGGCAAGAACTATGCTTCATCACAAGGATTTACCCTACAACTTTTGGGCAGAAGCTGTGCATACTGCCGTTCACATTCTTAACCGAGGATTTACAAGTGCATTACACAACAAAACACCCTTCAAAGAATACTATGGAAGAAAACCAAATGTGAATTACTTTCTAGTCTTTGGTAGTGAAGCTTTTGTCCATGTACCAAAAGAAGATAGAAACAAGTTACAATCAAAGTCCAAGAAACACATATTCATAGGGTACAGTGACCAATCAAAGGCATACTATGTATATGATATGGAAAACCACTCCATCACCATTTCGAAGGATGTGATCTTCAATGAAGCTTCATCATACTCAAGAAAAGATTCAAGTACAAGTCTTAGTCCACCTATCTACATTTCAGAGGGGAACTCAATATTTCCAAACTCCAACTCAGAAGCCAATACTTCACAACAACCACGCCAATCTCAAAGGCTTCTTGATAAGAGACAATGCGAACAAAGTCATTATGTTAATTATGCTCTAATGCACCAAATTCAGCAAATTCCAGAGCCATCCAACTACAAAGAAGCTCATGGCCAACGAGAGTGGGAAGAAGCTATGAAAGAGGAACTGCATGCAATAGCAAAGAACAAGACTTGGACATCAGTTCCCCTCAAGAACTATCTCTTAGGCAAGTAAGAAGCAGCCTACAGTTGCACTACCATCTATCAAGGCCGAGTACCGAGCATCCAGCTTTGCAGCATGTGAGGCCATTTGGCTTCGTCGTTTACTATCTGACATTGGTGTTTTGTAGGATACTCTGACATGTCTTCGCATGGACAGCCAATCAGCCTTGGCCATCGCCAAGAATCCAGTGTTCCACGCTCGGACGAAGCACATTGAGATCCAATACCACTTCATCCGCGAGAAGCTCATATCTCAGGAGATTATTCTGGAGCAATGTACCTCTCATGAGAACCTAGCAAACATGTTCACGAAGGCTCTACCTCTGGTTCCGCTTCAGCGCTTGGTGGACCTTTGCAGCATTCAGTCGCTCCAAAATGGAGCTGCAGAGGGGGTGTTGACGACATGATTGCTCCTACTTCATCTACATTTCTATCCGCATTAGTGCATCTCCATTTTGTATCCAGGAGGCACTCCATTTCTAGTCTATTTCCATTTTATATTGTATTTCCTTTGTATTTGGGTACCTTGCCATGTGCTTCTACCAGTTGTATTCATTCTCCTTTCTGGAGACTTATCCCACATATGATGTACTTTTGAGAGCCCCTCCCAAATCTATATAAGGAGGGTCCCCTCATTTGTAAAGGGTAGAAGCTTGAGGATCCTACTCCATGCTCTTGGCAAGCTCATTTCTAATCCACATGAGTTTACCCATTTCATGGTCTACTCATTTTGTGTCTCACACATTCTTTGTTTTGTGAGAGTACTTTACTTTTCATTTTGCTTCCGCGTGTGTACTCTCTACAGAGAGAAGGTGAAGGGTAGGCACATGTTGGCAACTTAAAAGTGGATGCATGCTCTAATAGGGTATCTACTTATTGTACACCAATCAAACACCTACCACTTAATGATGCATCAAGAGTCTCCTTATTTTAGAATCCACTCTCTTTCTTGTAGAACTAGAGTTCTTTTTTTTTTTTTGGGGGGGGGGGGAGGGGGAGTTCAATCATTGACCTACTCTTTCATTTAGGCTTGAAATATAAATGTAGACAAAACAACTCTAGGGATTCTAGATATCCCCCACTTTTCACACACCCTAGAGATTCTCTATATCCCCCACTTTTCAGCCCTTAATATGAGGTCGATTTGCAAGTCTCTAACCTTGGAACTAAAGATCCAAGGGACAAGGCGTCTACCATTACACCATGAAATCCCAATAGAACTCTATGTCTTTTAAGGATGGAACCTTTCACATTTATGTATCCATGTATCCATTAAGATACCCAATTATCAAAACCTATACCCATGCAGACAAATAAAAAATTGTGTGCTCTAATCAAGTATGGATTTTGATGTCTTTAATTTTTCTTGTACTTGTGCTAAAAAATGCAGACAAAAGCTCTCATTTTATACACAAGATAGAGGGTGCAAACATTTTTCTTCTATGTCACTTGTGAATTGGACATTATTATTGTTGTCATCCATGTGAAAGTCAAATTGCTATCATAGATACATTTGCATATATATGCTCCAACAAAACCTATAGTGATTTAGTCAATCACACAATATATTAAGACTACCCATTCTAAAATATGTATATATACGTATTTCAAACTTTATTTTGTTAGGTGTTTCGTGCATTTTTTATAGGTTTGTGCATGCTATTTTATACATACTTTATGCCAATAAGCAAAAGGAAATTCATTATGCAATGAGTGAAGGATGCTCTTAGCTAATGGATGAGGAGGTGGGTACCTCCTCTTAGAGTTAATGGATGAGGGGAGGTGGGGAACCTCCTGTTAGAGTTATGTACACATGGGCTCTCACATGAGTGTCATATGGCATTCATGTGAAGAGCCATTTGAATGCTTCATATAGTTAGAGGTGGGCACCTCCCATTTTATACATAGTTAATGGATGAGGGGAGGTGGGGACCTCCCCTTAGAGTTATGTACACATGGGCTCTCACATGAGTGTCATGTGACATTCATGTGAAGAGCCATTTGAATGTTTCATATAGTTAGAGATGAGAATGGATATAAGGAAGGAGGTATGTGTTATAAAGTATGTCTATGATTTGAGTGTCCGACAATTTTAGATGGATCTAAAATCAGACATCGTTTGGCCATTCATGTATATGGCCAAAGATATCAAGACTAGATTTAAGCATAGGTTCTTATGCTCCTTAATACAAGGAATCCACCTAGCTTAGTGGATAAGTCTTAAGGAGGACAAGGAGAATGTTATGAATTATGGAATTTGTTGAACAAGGAATTATTAGAGTGTTAATTTATTAATGTATTAATGTGTTTAGGTGTTTTGATATAGTAATTGAAGGTTCATGAGGGAATTTGTTGAACAAGGAATTGTTGGAGTGTTAATTTATTAATGTATTAATGTGTTTTGGTGTTTTAATATAGCAGTTGAAGCTTCATGAGGGCATGAAAGGCGTGAAAGGACGGACATCAATAATCAGATTTATATTTTATATAGTTTGTAAATAAACCCACATAGAGGGTTCTATTTTTACACAATTAGTAAAATTAGTGGTTAGGATAGTTATCATTGTGGACCATGATTTCTGTTATTAAAAGCAAAGGCTCTCTACAATTGAGACCAACTTTTACTTTCACGCATGCTTTTCGAAGCCGCTCTCATGTAACCACTATTTTTTACATAATAAAAAATCCTATAAATAGATGCACTCAGTGGACTATCGAAAAGAGTGCATGGGGGGAGATTGCACTCAACACTGTGTTATGTCTCGTCTCCTTGCATATCAATCGCATCAACGAACACTTTTTGTTAAACCTGTTGGAGATAGACGTCTGCAGAAGCACACGAACAACACAATGAAGGAGAAGAAGCTTGGAGCACAACACACAATACTGAATGTATTTCTAGAGAATGTACACAGATTAGTAGCCCATTAGGGCAATAGGCGTATATACAAGCTGGGGGACAAAAACCTCCTAAAGAGGGAAAAAAGTGCCCCGGTGGTCCTAGAGTGTTCACACACATCACTACCTAAATATATCAACAAATCCCCCCTGGGAGTGATGTAGTGAACAAGTAGCTGGCACTCATGTATAAGGAAGTGCCAAGCTATGTGGAGATCACTCCACAAAAGGAAGTAAGCCCAAAGCTTTGCGAAAAGCTTCAAACTTCTCCCTAGGTAGAGCCTTCATGAAAAGGTCTGCAATGTTCTCCTATGTAGGCACATATACCAAGCTGATATCCCCAGTAGAGAACCTCTCCCTGACATAATGATAATGCACCTCAATGTGCTTAGTGCGAGCATGGAACACAGGGTTCCCCCCAACTGCCAATGTGCTCTGACTGTCAGTGAAGATGGTGGAGGCAAAAGACTCACCAACACCTAAATCAGCCATAAGGCATCTGAGCCACACACACTCAGCAATCGCTGTGAAAGCTGCCCTATACTCAGCCTCACAACTGGAAGTGGCCACAATAGGGTGCTTCTTGCTCAACCAAGATATACATGAGCTACCAAGCATGAAGCAAAAGCCACTAGTGGACACACGAGTGTCATAGAAAACAGCCCAATCAGAGTCAGAAAAAGCATGCAAATCTGGCAGTAGTGATCCCCCCTTGGGATAAAACAAACCAAGTAGCTGGGTACCACTCAAGTAGCGAAACATGTGCTTAACCGCTTGCCAATGCTTGACTCCTGGGCAATGCATAAACCTGCTCATATGTGAGACAGCAAACTGAATATCTGGTCGAGTAATGCATATTTAAATCAAGCATCAAACAGCCTGCTGAGAGAGAACAACATCAAATGCATCTCCAGCATCATGAAGACTCAGTCATAAACCTGTTTCCATAGGAGTGGCAATAGGTTTACAATCTTCAAGGGCAAAATGTTGCAATAATGTGTCAATATATTTCGTTTGACACAAAGCCATTCCACCATCAATGTGCATAAACTGAATGCCCAAATAGTGATGCAAATGCCCCAAATTAGACATCTCAAATGAGGCATGCAAATCAGCCTTAAAATCAGCAATATGGCGTTCCGAGGCTGAAACAAGCTAAGATCGCAATTCTGAGACTGCAACCGGAGGAGTGTCGATGGTGCCCTAGATGAAGCGACGACCTGCTCTGATATCAATTGTTGGAGATAGACGTCTGCAGAAGCACACGAACAACACAAGGAAGGAGAAGAAGCTTGGAGCACAACACACAATACTGAATGTATTACTAGAGAATGTACAAAGATTAGTAGCCCATTAGGGAAATAAACGTATATACA
Source organism: Ceratopteris richardii (assembly GCA_020310875.1). Taxonomy (NCBI): domain Eukaryota; kingdom Viridiplantae; phylum Streptophyta; class Polypodiopsida; order Polypodiales; family Pteridaceae; genus Ceratopteris; species Ceratopteris richardii. The sequence continues at coordinate 37,198,870 of CM035407.1, forward strand.
AGCGGAGGGAAAAAAACCTCCTAAAGAGGGAAAAAAGTGCCTCGGTGGTCCTAGAGTGTTCACACACATCACTACCTAAATATATCAACAAAACCAACTTTTCTTATGAAACATAATTTTAATACCCCATCTTACTCTAGTTTTCCTTGTCCTCTGCAATCAAACTACTCAACTGCACCTGTTGCTTCTTCTCTCCAACCTACCAAACCACCTACCTTGCAAACTTCAATGGTAGATTCCCAACAGAAGTGACCATGTATCACCTGCTAGAATTGTGGTAAACCTGGACATACAAAAACAAAGTTTCAATTGTGTCCTCTTCACATGAAACCAACTTTTGCTCAATTGCATAACATGGAGGTCCATAGTGAAAGTACCTTGAATAATGATATCTCTATTCATTCTTTACTTTGCATGCATGGTACTATCAATATTAAACTGGTTAATATTTTACATGACGATGGTAGTTCACATGATTTCATTTCACATTTATTGATACAAGAACTTAAACTCAAAACATTTCCTTCCTTGTATAAAGTGAAAGCTGCATTTCAAGGTAGTCATTATAATGTAACACGAGAAGTGCATATATGTTATGATTAGCATAGGCCCATATGTAGATGCACAAATATTTTTAATTGCACCTTTGCAATCTTATGATGGTATACGCGGCATGCCTTTTTGTCATCATTATAAGCCACGCATTGACTACCATACACATACCTTTAACTTTGAAATTAAAGGTCAAATCATTACTTTGACTGCACGGCATGATTTCCAATCATTTCCATTTAATAGTCATACTCAAGTAAAGCGTGCATTTAGGAAAGGATGCAATTCATGCATTGTTTTTGTCAATTTCATAAATAATTATACTCATACACTTCTCGATGCACATATAACTTTCCTGACTACTTATAAGGATTGTTTTATGTATAAGTATCCCTCTGAACTACCACCATCTCGTGGATCCTTTGACCATAGCACAGAATTAATTCCTGGTAGTTCTCTACCTCATTAAGCACCTTATAGGCATGCCCCAGTACACCAAAAGGAAATAGAAAACCAAGTGAAAGACTTACTCTACAAAGGACTTATCATGCCTAGTTCTTCCCCATTTGTAGCACCAGTTCTCTTAATAGAGAAAATGAATAAAACTTATCGAATGTGCGTTTACTATAGAGACCTTAACAAGATCACAATAAAGAATAGATACCCTATTCTTTGAATAGATGATCTCTTAGATAAATTACGAGAAGCTCATGTCTTTAGTAAAATTGATCTTGAATGGAGTTACCTTCAGATTCGTATGATACAAAGTGATATTTTTAAGACTGCATTTAGAACTCAAACCAGCAATTATGTTATTTATGGTAATGCCCTTTGGAATTAATAATGCTCTTGCTACACTTGCACAAATGATGAACAACATTTTTCTTGATTACCAAGATTTTTTTTTTGTATTCTTCGACGCTATACTTGTTTATAGTAAAAATGAAAGTGAGCATGAGAAGAATCTTAAAACGGTTTTTCATTTGTTGTGAGAGAACACACTTTACGCTAATCCTGAAAAAGAGTTACTTCTTTCAATGTAAGCTAGAATATCTAGGACATATTATTTCAAGTGAAGGCGTGCATGTGGATCCAAAAAAGATTAAAGTTATAGTAGAATATCCTACACCACAATCAATCAATGTGTTTGTTCTTTTCTTGGGTTGGCTAGTTTCAATAGGAAGTTTGTTCGAAATTTTTCTTATTTAGCATTGCCTCTTACCTTGTTATTGAAAAAGAAAAGAAAATTTGCATGGGGACTTACCCAACAACAATCCCTTGAAAAACTCAAACATGCACTTTCACATGCACCCGTTTTACAGTTACCTGATTTTTCACAACCATTTCATGTCGTTACTGATGCTAGTGGTTCAGGAATAGGTGTTGTTTTAATGTGAAATGATCACCCCATTGCATTTGAGAGTAGAAAGCTTAAGCCCTCATAAAAGAACTAAAGTACATATGATAAAGGATTGTTAGCAGTTGTGCATGCTTTGCGAATTTGGAAACACTATCTTATGGGATCTGAGGTCTTAATCAAAACCATCAATAGGCTATTAAGCATTTATTAAATCAACCTTTAATTTCTTATCGACATCTTAAACGTGATTCATTCATTCAAAATTTCCATCCCATGATCAAATATCAACCTGGTAAAGCTAATGTCGTAGCCGATGCTCTTAACAGTTTTCCTTCACATTCTATTGTTTTGCATCATATTTCTACAATCCAAATTCATTCCTTTCAAGAAATGATTTCCACTTATGCATATGATTTGTATTTCTCATGTGCATGGCATGAATTCAACAATGGTGCACCTTTAACTGATGAACATTATACATTTCATCATGGGTTACTTTATTTTCAATGTAGATTATGCATAACCCAAGATTTTAAAGATTTTGTCATCAAAGAAATGCATGAACCATCTAACATGGGTCATAGAGGCATACAGAGCACCATTTCTGCTTACAAAGATTTCTTCTTTTGGCCCCACATGGAAAAAGATATTGCACATTATGTTTCTCAATGCATTGTATGTCAGCGTGTAAAACATCATCATGGTAAACCATTTGGATTATTAATGCCACTTCCCATTTCAAACAAACCATGGGAACAAATCTCTATGGATTTTATCACAGTTCTTCCTATGACTTCATCAAATAACGATATGATTTGGACAATAGTTGATAGGTTTGGTAAATATGCATATTTCATTCCTTGTAGAAAAACTTTGTTTGCACCTCAGGTTGCAAAATTATTCATTAAATTCATTTCCCCACATCATGGATTTCCTAAATTAATGTTATCTGATCGTGATGCTAGATTTTGTAATCATTTTTGGGTTGCCTTATTTCAATGTTTTGGTTCTAAAATAGATTTTAGCTCTGCATTTCATCCCGAAAGTAATGGACAAAGTGAGGCCACAAACAGTACTATTCTTGTTTTATTGCATTGTTATTCATTAGATAGTCCCACTAATTGGGATGAAAAGTTGCCATTGCTTCAATTTGCTTACAATAACATCGCACACACCACTAATGGTTGTGCACCTTTTAAAATTGTTTATGGTAAAAAGCGTCCCACTCCCATGTCACTCACTCAAATCGACATTTCGATGGCTGATTCTATTGCTCAAGTTCACATTTCTATACTTCACAATGTTCATGAGCACATTAGGAAAAGTCAAGAATGTTATACACGTAATGTCAATACGAAACGATTAGCCAAGGAATTCAAGGAAAACGATCTTGTATGGTTGCGTATAATCAAAAGACATCTCAAAAATATTTTGTAGCGTCCTAAACTTAAACTTGCACCATGCTATTATGGAGCGTTTCACATTATACTATTAATTAATGATAATTCATTCTGATTAGATATACCATCACACTGGAATATACTTAACTTTTTTCATACTAGTTTATTTAAACCATTTAAAGGAATTTTACCACTCACTCCACTTCTTGATGACCCTCCTTTAATTGAAGAACAATAAGAAATCTTACTTTCTGAGAAAATCATTGATCATGATGTCACTATTACACCAGGTACTCAGTATCATCGATATTTAGTTAAGTAAAAAAATCACTCTATTGAAGAATGTCAATGGATACATAAAACACAATTAACACCGCATTATGATCACTTAATTTCTGCATATCATACACTACACATTAATGTAACTCCTCAATGAAACATTTCCATGCATGTGTTTTTACATGTTTTGTTTAATGATGGAACATGTGATTGGCCATCCATGTTTAGTTTTATTTTATCAACTGAGGTCAGTTGTTTTTTCAACTCAGGGGCATGTTGTGAATTATGGAATTTGTTGAACAAGCAATTGTTGGAGTTCTAATTTATTAATGTATTAATGTGTTTTGGTGTTTTGATATAAGAACTGAAGGATCATGAGGGCATGAAAGGCATGAAAGGACGGACATCAATAATCGAACTTATATTTTATATAGTTTGTAAATAAACCCATGTGGAGGGTTCTATGTTTACACAGTTAGTAAAATTAGTCGTTAGGATAGTTATCGTTGTAGACCGTGATTTCTGTTATTAAAAGCAAAGACTCCCTACAAAAGAGACCAACTTTCACTTTCACGCATGCTTTTCGAAGCCTTTCTCATGTAACCACTCGTTTCAACATGATAAAAAATCCTATAAATACATGCACTCTATGGATTGTCGAAACAGAGTGCATGGGGGGAGATTGCACCCAATACTGCGTTCTGTCTCATCTCCTTGCATATCTATTTTTTTTAGTGTTTTTAGCATTCATAATCTAAACTAGTTTTCATGGTGAGCTTGTAGATCTATCATCTTTTTCATGATATAAAACTCGTGTGTGGATATATCTCCTTCTTGGCAAGATCCTTCTCCTTGCATGAGCTTAGCATCCATATATATCTTCTTCTTTGCAAAATCCTCCATGCGTGAGCTTCGTAGCTTTCTTATTTGCGTATTAGCACTCTAAATATCTTGTTCAATAGAGAAATGATGCACCCCGTGTGTAGCAAAATGAATGTGATTTTGAAACATCGTAGGTTGTGATATTCAAGATTCGAGTCTGATAGGTCTCGAACTCCAAAAGCATGTTGGGCCATTCACCATTTTCAAGAATCAACTTCATTTGCGGATTCAGCTGCTCACAATGCAATTGTAGAGGTGGACTATCTTAGAGAGCACACCGAGGATATTATTTCATGAGAAGGCCACAACTAGACGTGAATCTATGACTTGAATCTATGAGAAGGACACACCGAGGTTTGAAGAATTGCATGACAAAAAACAAGGATATTATTTCATGAGAAGGCCACAACTAGACTTGAATCTATGACTGACTGGTGTAGAGGACCTTGTTCTAACCACAATGCCATCACGGAAATTTTCTTCCATGATGGCCCAACACTACAACATATGAGGGGCATACCGACGCTGCATATACCGACGGTCATAGTCGGCATCGATATAGCCCTCAGAAAATCTCACTAAGAGATATTGACAGTCAAGTGACCGTCGGTATGACCGTTTTAAACGGATCGTCGGTGTGGCCCGCAGCCGCCGGTATAAGTGTCGATATAGGCGTCGGTATATGCGTCGGTATGAGCGTCAGCATAAGCGTCGGTAACTTACTGGCAACTACCGACGCGTATACCGATGTCCATACCGGCGGCGAATTTTTAAACATACCGCGAACCCGAGAGCAAAACTTCACATTTCTGCGCGTGTTTGAGTACTGTCGGTCTACTGTCGAACTTGCACGCGCGAACCTGCATTGTCTTGTGCACACACACACACACGGATCTCTCTCTACACACACATACTCTCTCTCGGCTTAGCTCTCACATCTTGGTAAGTGTTGCGCGTACTGTTAGCATTTGTGTTTCTCTATGCTTTAGGGTTTCTAATTTCTCTTTTCGTTGATTTTGCAGAAGTTCGTTGGCGTTGATTGTTTGGAATTGGACGAGAGACGACCTACATTACGCTTTGACGACAACGATTCAAAGAGAGACATACTTGTAAGTGATTCTTTTATTCGCTATTGATAGAGAGAGAAGGGGAGAGAGAGCGAGAGAGAGAGAGAGAGAGAGAAAGAGAGAGAGAGAAAGAAAGAGAGAGAGAAGAGAAAGGAAGATACACATTAATTTACACATGCATACATACACACATACATGTACACACATGCATGCTTACATACACACACCTATACACACATGCATGCTTACATACACACACCTATACACACATGCATGCTTACATACACACACACATATACACATATGCATGCATACACACACACATAAATTTACACACATGCACACATACACACACATGCATACACACATACATACACACACATATATACACATATGCATACATACACATACACACACACATACATACACACACGCATATATACACACATATACACACATGCATGGATACATACACACACATATACCAACATGCATGCATACACACATATATACACACATGCATACATACACACATATACACACATGCATGTATACATACACACACGTGTATACGCATGCATACACATACACACACATACATGCATGCATACATACACACACGTACACACACATGCACACACATGCATGCCTACATACTACACACACATACACATACACACACATGTATACACATGTATACATACACACACATGTACACATGCATACATACACACACATATATACACACATGCATACATACACACATATAATCCTATTTTTATTTTGAAGTTTTTGTTTTACATCAAATATATAAAAATAGGATTAGGATTTTAGGGTTAAATATTTAAGATTAGAGTTTTAGGGTTTTAAATAGGATTATGGTTTTAGGGTTAAATATTTAAGATTAGGGTTTTAGGGTTTTAGGTCTAGATATTTAAGATTAGGGTTTTAGGGTTTAGTATTTGAGATTTAAGTCTAAGTCTTTCTGATTAGGGTTTTACGATTTTAATACGTAGATAACATATATACACAAACACACATATACATATAATACATACATACATGTAGATACACATGCATACAAAAATATACATATTTTAGATTTAAATCTTTAAGATTAGGGTTTTAGGGTTATAACACCTACATAACATATATGCACACATACACATACACATATAATACATATATACATGTATATACACATGTATACAGAAATATACATATTTTAGGTCTAGATATTTAAGATTAGGGTTTTAGGGTTTAGTATTTCAGATTTAAGTCTAAGTCTTTCTGATTAGGGTTTTAGGATTTTAATACGTAGATAACATATATACACAAACACACATATACATATAATACATACATACATGTAGATACACATGCATACAAAAATATACATATTTTAGATTTAAATCTTTAAGATTAGGGTTTTAGGGTTATAACACCTACATAACATATATGCACACATATACATACACATGTAATACATATATACATGTATATACACATGTATACAGAAATATACATATTTTAGGTCTAGATATTTAAGATTAGAATTTTAGGGTTTAGTATTTCAGATTTAAGTCTAAGTCTTTCTGATTAGGGTTTTAGGATTTTAATACGTAGATAACATATATACACAAGCACACATATACATATAATACATACATACATGTAGATACACATGCATACAAAAATCTACATATTTTAGATTTAAATCTTTAAGATTAGGGTTTTAGGGTTATAACACCTACATAAGATATATGCACACATACACATGCACATGCACATGTAATACATATATACATGTATATACACATGTATACATAAATATACATATTTTAGGTCTACATATTTAAGATTAGGGTTTTAGGGTTTAGTATTTCAGATTTAAGTCTAAGTCTTTCTGATTAGGGTTTTAGGATTTTAATACGTAGATTACATATATACACAAACACACATATACATATAATACATACATACATGTAGATACACATGCATACAAAAATAATATTTTGGATTTAAATCTTTAAGATTAGGGTTTTAGGTTTATAACACCTACATAAGATATATGCACACATACACATGCACATGTAATACATATATACATGTATATACACATGTATACAGAAATATACATATTTTAGGTCTACATATTTAAGATTAGGGTTTTAGGGTTTAGTATTTCAGATCTAGAATTTTAAGATTAGGGTTTTAATTAAATATATAAAAATAGGATTACATAAGGAAAAAAAAATGAATATATAAATAAATATATATATAAAATAAGATAATTATATACATAAATAAATATAAAAAGAACTAGTGTTTTAAATAATTTAATTAAATATATAAAATTAAATATATAAAAATAGGATAATTATATACATAAATAAATATAAAAAGAACTAGTGTTTTAAATAATTTAATTAAATATATAATTAAATATATAAAATTAAATATATAAAAATAGGATTACGTAAGGAAAAAAATCTGAATATATAAATAAATATATATATAAAATAAGATAATTATATAAATAAATAAATATAAAAAGAACTAGTGTTTTAAATAATTTAATTAAATATTTATAATTAAATATATAAAATTAAATATATAAAAATAGGATTACGTAAGAAAAAAATCTGAATATATAAATAAATATATATATATAAAATAAGATAATTATATACATAAATAAATATAAAAAGTCTAGTGTTTTAAATTATTTAATTAAATATATATAATTAAATATAATTAAGTAAAGAAAAAATCTGAATATATAAATAAATATATAAATACACAAACACACATACTTATATACCTATCTATATTCACATATATATACATATACACATATATATACACATGCATACATATATATACATGTTTTAGTTCTAGGTCATTTGGATTAGGGTTTTAGGGTTTTAACACGTACATAACATATATACACACATACACATACACATATACATGTATATACACATGTGTATAGAAATATACATAATTTAGGTCTAGATATTTAAAATTAGGGTTTTAGGGTTTAGGCATACATATAACTTAATTAAGAGGAAAAAAATCTGAATAAATAAATAAATATATGGATCAATCAAGAAAAAATCCGAATATATAGATAAAATAGGATAGCTATATAGATTAGGATTTTAAAACTAGGATTTTAAGTTTTTTTAGGTATTTAAGTATTTAGGTCTTTAAGAGTTAGATTTTTAGGTTTAATAAAAAAAGAAATGTTCTAAAATGTCCATATTGTAGCAGATGGCTTCTTTGGATCCTGAAGAGAGAATGACATGTCCTTGCACACAGTGAAAGTATCAAATTTATCGGAAACGACGGATTTGTACTGCACATGTTAGAGAGTATGGATCCTTTGATAGGAGTCGACTGGAAAACCTATGCTATCATTCGCATGGTCCCCCAGGTGAGCAGATGGATCCAAACAACATTGCACCGGTAACATCTCGTGGACAAAGGAGAGCAAAAAAGCACTTAGACATAGAAGCAAGCACTAATAATATTACACAGAATGAACATATGGAAGAGATGCTTGAAGCATTTTATGAGATGGACGAAGATCATGATGGTGAAGAAGGTGTCGATGAGAGTTTCATGGACACAACAGAAATTCCACGATCAGAAGCAAAGATATCTGTACTACAACATGCGAAGATTAGCTCGTTTACCACTTTACAATGGAGCAAAGATATCTGTACTACGTGCTTCACTCGCGATGCTCAATCTGCAATCCATTTATGGATGGTCAGATAGTAGTGTCACTGAATTGTTCAGGTAAGTGGAGAACAAATTGGCTTTCATTGTTGTATCACAATAACTTCATTTACTAATATCATTTTAATTGCTGATTGCAGGCTTCTTAAAGATCAAATTTTGCCAGAGGGCAATGACATGCCTCCAACACGTGGAGATGCGAAAAAACTTTTACAGTCCATTGGAATGGATTATACGAAAATTCTTCAAAATGCAGATGTAGAAGAAAGTCCATCTCTAGTGGACTCAGAGATACATTAAATAGTTGAGGAGGAAGAGATCATTGTTCCAGAAGAAGTCATTGAAGAAGAGGTCATTGTTCAAGAAGACGAAGCAATAGATGATGATCAGGAGGAAACCAGCATAGCAAGCGATTTAGAAGCCATCAATTTAGAGATAGATATTCTCGGTGCATAGGATCTTCAAGAGGATGCTAGAATAGAGGACTTTTGAATAAAAGACTTGTACGTACTAATTTTTGGTTTTTTTTTTGTTTATTCCCTACATTATTTTTCTTATCGCATGCTAATTATTTGAGTTCTTTTATTACAGAGCACGATGGGAGACAGTCCTCCAGTCACTCCACAGTCCATGACAGAGGAGCAGTTTTTGGAGTTCATCTCTCAAGTTCCTCCTGCGTATATGGCCGCTGCATCACAGTATTGGATCGCTCGTGGTAGCACTCCTCCCGGCCTCACTCCTGGTGGCCTTACTCCTGCCGGCCTCACTCCCGCTGGCCTCACTCCCTCCGGTGTCACTCCCGCCAGTGTCACTCCTGCCGGTGTCACTCCTGAGGGTGGTGCTACTCCCGTAGGAGGTATGTCTCCTAGCTTTGTGACTCCACCACGACCATCTTTGCAGCCATCTCCTACTGGATCTACTAGTAGACATGTGCGTTCGACACCTCAGCACGATACAGGGTCTGCCCGTCTCGTAGATTGAGGTCATGCTCTGGAGCAGGAGGTTGTAGGAGTGGATCTACAGGTAGGTCTGGAGGCGGAGGAGGCAGTTGTTGTGGAGGCAGTGCGACGGACGTTGTGTCGCCCGCTTCTACTCCTAGGACGAGTACCTCAGATGTAGGTACGCCACGCAGTACACCACGTACACCAATTTTGCAGGTATGGTCGTCGGTATAAGCGATGGTACTCATAGTAGTGTCATCGAAATAACCGTCGGTACACCCAAGAGGTGATGCAGCAGAAACCGGTTACCGACGCATATACCGACATTTATACTGACGCATATACCGACGCATATACCGATGCTTTTACCGACGTCTAGACCGACACCTATACCGACTCTTTGGTACCGACGCGGAAACCGACCTTTACACCGGCGTCGCGGCAAATAAAGCCGTGTTCATTTTCCTCGGTAAAAACCTCGGTATACCATCGATCTGTTGTAGTGCAACACAATTGCGGCCAAAACGAGATGTTGAATGAAGTTTTCATGACAGAGGAGGAAACGAACCCAAAACCACCACTTCATGATTCTTTATCTTAAACCAGCACGCCGACCACCATTCAGATGTATAATTAACAAAAGTTACTACAGCGATCATGTATTAGCTCGAAGGAAAAAGGTAGACATCCCAAACGAAGCCTACATAGGGATTGAACCTGTGTTCTCATGCTTAAAGTTGAACTGCTCTTACCAACAGAGGAAACATCATCAATATTTAGTTCTGCTGCCATGTGTACTAGATTTTTGTGCATCTAGAGTTGTTCGCCTATACAAAACGATTGACTAACAAAATGGTTTATTGATCAAATGGTCCCACGCTGGAATTGATTATGTGATGTATTCTATGGTAGTCATCCACCATAGCCACTAGCCAACAACGGATTCAATGACTATTATAATAATATATTTTGTTCTTTGCCATGATCTTCGTTAGAACCGAATCTATGAGTGCCACATAAGACGTTTTAAAGCATCTTTCAGTCGAGTGCATACTTGATATGCTCTTTGATTACAAGGAGTAAAGCAAGGAGGTTGTGATTGTGGTTTTCATTTCTCTTTGATCGATGAAAGAAGGCATCTTCGCTACTTCAAATCAAGGCATCCCCAAAGCATTGTGAAGTGTTCGAGATATGAAAATGAAGCTTTGGATTTCATCCACTCTTGGAGATTTTGCCACGTCATATTTCTAGCACCTTTTGCTAGAATTGAGTCTATGATAAAGCAAAATTAAATTGGGAAGCACTCTTGTGAAATTGTGCATTGTTCTTTTGATTTTATCATGCACGACTAACATTAGGAACTCTAAAGAAAGTTAATATCGGAATGTGCGCAATGGAGGGAACTTCAAGACAAATTTTTCTTACGAGTTGTATAAGCGTATTAATGAATGTTTCAGTACCACTTTCATCAATATCTTCATTCATGTTTTGCCCACCTATAGCATCACGTGCATCGCATGCATATGCAAAAATGATTTCAATTCTAAGTCATGCGCCTAATGCATAGAACGTAGAATCAACAACTTTAGTTTTAAACGTTGAGGCTACCACACAACAAGGGGAAACTAATAACACTTCAAATGAGAGGGACGAATTCAAAGATAGGTTGTTGAAAGTAGAGTAGGGCCTTGGACATTTTCCCAATGTCCGGTCTGAGGTCACAGAGCTTTGTCCATCCGTTGATGGGGTTTTAGAATCATCTTCGGGCTATTTTTGACTTACTGCAAAAGGTCAAAGATGTAGGTAAGGCTATATTTGGTAGCCATACTATTGCAATAGCAACCTTGGCTACATCAGTTTTGTTGGAAAAGGATAAGGGTCCATCCATTTCCCAAACATACTTGTTTCCCTTAACTAGTAGTTTGAGTCATCTCAATTTGATGACTACACTCCATTTTTTGCAAACATTTCAGGGCAATCTTTAGGTATAATCCATCCATTGGATCTTTCTTTAGGGAAAGATCTACATCCTTCTTACTTCTCAGGTGAAGATAAGGATCAAAATAAGGATGTAGTCTTAATCTTCTTGGAAAAGTGAAATGTGACCACCAACTCAAGAACAAACCCAAACTTGTGCAAGTGGTAGAGGCCAGTTTGTCGTTAGGCCTTAAGTCCTATGCATGGTGGATGGAAATCTCTAAGACTCATAAAAAACCCACAACTTGGGATGAATTCACCCACCTCTTTAGAAAAGAGTTTCCCCTCAAGAATGAGGAGAAACACAATTGGGAGACTTGGGATCAAATTCATTAGAAGAGAAAGAAAACATCTTCAAGATATAGATATTTATTCAAAGTTATCTGAAAAATAACTTTTGGCATGCTAAATTCTATAAAAGGATGGGATGCCTAATTCTAAAGGTGGTTGTTTAACATGTGCGAAGAGCAAAGCATTAGATTTCTTACACCCTTGTACGGATGCACTAATTCATGTTGAAAAGTCAAAAAATTCCTTCAACAACCATTACAATAGTGCAATGGATTCATGGTGAATCATTTGCTTAGGTTCTTTGATTCCTTATAAGAAATCTCAAGTCCTTGTAGAATAACATTCTCCCTAGTAGTGAGAATGAAATTCTTCAAACTAGTTGATAGTAAGTAGTTCCCCAGAATTCCCAAACCACTGGTTGTGGTACTTAAAGTCCAATGGTTGATATCACCTAGAGGTGTATCAATGTCGATAAGATTCTTAGCTTTAGAATCTGAAAAGGCATTAGAATATGCTTGGACTTGAGTTGAGGAAAAGATCTCTAAAATCCCATGTGTAAGCAAAGAAGCTTTTGATAGTTCAAGAGATCTTAAAGTCAAAAGACTCAGTCTTTATTCTTATCGCAAGGTCAACCAGACTTGATCAAACTTAGCCATCATTGTCTGAGAACTTGCAATTGGAACTACTCGAAAGTTTGCCCAAGTATTGGCAATCAAATTCCTTTTGGAAAATTGTTTCACTCAAGTTTCATTTATCCAATGGAAAGTGTGAAAGGAATAAACTGTTCCAAGTATGAACAACTATTCCAAGTCTGAACAGAGTAAAAATTCCAAGTATGTAGTCTAAAACCGTGATGATGGTAATTAAATCTGTAGAAGGTTAAACATAATGTTTGCCTATGCTTAAAGGGATTTTGGTAAAATCCAAAAAAGCATGAAGGAATGCTTAGACTTAAGCAATATAGAGAGTCTTGATAAGTCCCGGCCGGGGTAGCTACTTAAAGCTTTAGTAAGAAAGGAATCTAAAGACAAGAAGAAAACAACTCTTGTCACTATAAATTAGTCAAATATAACCAATTGGACTTCAAAATTCAAGAACTTGGAATTCTAAAATGGTTTTTCTATTGAAAAAAACCTAGCAAAGAAGGATGGTTGTTCCATCCAAAGGTTTTCAAGCTTCCAAAGCAAAGCACAAGATCGTGAAACCATCGTGTGAAGGAATAAAAACCTAGAACATCAAGTTAGAGGTAATGCTTGAAAGCTTCAAAATTCTTTTAAGGAATTGAAGATTGAAGGTACTCAATCAAGATATGTTTAGACTTTAGGATATATATCACTCCCACGTCAATGTGAATATAAAATAGAGTGGTATGGGACACTTGATTTTATACTCAGATTGATGTTGGAAAGATGGTATGGGACATCGGACCGTGGATGATAATTATCTTTTAGTCCTAGAATGAAGCTTGAAGTTAGATTTGATCCTCAAGGGAATTAAAACTTCAAAGAAGAAGTTTAAATTCAACGAGGATAATATAATGATCTCAACATACTTCAAGATCAAGGAAGCAAAAGATATGAAGTAAGTAACTTCTAAGATTTTCTTTTTTCAAATGAGACACATAATTGTTCTTATTTGATTTATGGAACATTTCAAGATAAAGTGTTAATGATTCATAAGTGTTTGATAAATTTCTAAAGAAGTAGGACTTTAACATTGAAATGATCCTTTCAACTAAGGAATAGATTGACTAAGTCAAGCACCAAGTTCCTAACGTAACTTGGTAAATTCAATCCTTTGACTCGATGAAATGCACCAGAATTGCATTCCTAGTAAGCATTAATAAAGATTGAATATGGGCATGAACTTAGTCTCAAGTGAAGCATTATTTGAGTAAAAACGCATCAATAGAACCTCAATGAGTCGACACACTGATGTTGGATACCACACTAGTATCTTGTGGTTGGATGATGTTTAGATTTACTCCATGAATCTTATTAAGAATCAAGTTAAGTTCTCTTAAAGACAAAAAAAAAAGCTTCAATACTTGTTGAAATAGATCTTTGAGTAGTTGAAGTCTTGAGTCATCTAGAATTTGACTCATAATGAGAATATCTTGTAGAAGTTTGAATTGGTTGTATATAGTTTTAGTTCTTTCTTTATGATTTCTAAATCTTTTGGATTTGAATCGGACATGGTATCTGATTCTTTTCAAAAAAGTTGAGGGTTAGCCAGTAAGAACCATATAACGAAAATAAGCATCCTAGATAGATGTTTTGTACTAGAACCTCTTTCAATCTTCAAAAGATGATAAGTCAAAGTTGACTTATTCATTTGAGTTTGCTTCAAGTTATATAGCATAAATGACTTTCTAGAGTTCAGTTTACTCTAGAATAGAAGAGTTAGAAATTGATCATTGTATTGATAATTCCCAAGAACTTAAAGATAAGGTCTTTGAGAGAAGTGTCCTAAGTTGGAAAATTTTCATTTTGGAGTTATTTGTAGTTATTTTTGCAAAAGCAAAAGCAAAAGTAAAAGCAAAAGCAAAATCAAAAGAAAAAACAAAGGCAAAAGCAAAAACACTCTTTTCGAAGCGTGTCTCTCATGTATCTTCTATTCATGACATAATAAGAAATACCTATAAATGCACAGGCTCTTATAGAGTTGTCCATTAGAGTATCTAGGGGGAGATTGTACCCAATTTGGTGTTGGCTCTTATCTCTTTCTATTCTCTGAGTACTTTTGTGTGATTTTATTTCTGTACTATCCTATGCGTTCGTGCGTTTGCGGGATTCGAGCATCAACATTAGATGTTTGGGCCAATCAAACTTCAAGTTTTCCAAATCAAATTCCTATGAATCAAGAGTTCTCAAAGTCTTGGGAGGGATAAGAATCTTGCCTTAGTTACTAAGTCCATGCATCAATTATGCCCAAAAATAGACTAGTAATTGGAATCCACCCATTTCATATGTTTGTGCCTAGATTGCACATCGAGAAATAGTGAAGTGTCTAGGGATGTTTTTAGATCCACCCTTATTATTGATTCACTACTTTGTACTTTGATCCAGTTCTCAAAGTGCAGAGCAAGATGGTGTTTTGAATCGTTTGGGTAGGGATCCCACCACAGAGATGAAACATGTTCTTTCGATTTTCAGAACATGATGCTCGGGGGTTGCCTATGGTTACTATTGATAGCTTTAATTTTGAGGAAAAAAATCTTTCCCAAGGGGGAAGAATGTAATAAATTAAGCCTATTATCTAAGGGTCCAGCCAGTTCAGACATATATGAAATTGAACACTGTTTGGTCACTCGTGTGTATGGCCAAAGATCTTGAAACTAGACTTAAGCATAAGTTCATGTGGTCTCTTAAACAAGTAATCCACTTACCCTAGTGGTTAAGTCTCAAGGTTGTGAAGGAAGAGTTCTTGGGTTCAACCTCCATGGGGAGCATAGGGAGAGCGTTTTGACCAAGGAGCTCTAGAGTCTTCTGACTCAAGTTAATGTGAGTTAACTTGAGTCCAACAAGACTTAACTTGAGTGGCAAGTACACCAACCACTAGTGGACTCTAGTGGAAGGTACTAAAGCAGTGGTCAAAATCACTCCAACCACTAGTAGACTCTAGTGGAAGATATTAAAGACGTGGAGGTTTGGGTATCTTTCAATCCAAATTCTTATTACCACTAACTTATGGTTAATAAGAAGAGAAATATTGCTAGATTAGCTTGTAGCCTAACTCCCTAGCCTTGTTGATTAAGCATGCCATGGGTACTATGGAACTTGAGGGTTCATAAGTAGGACTATTAAGCTTAAGGTTCTTTTATTTGTGTTAAGATTTGTCGGCTTTTCAATTAAGCCAACATATAAAAAACATAAAAGTTAATGGTTATTGAGTCACATAATCTCAACATACCATTAAACTTTTATGCTTTTGACTTCATATGAAGAAGTCGTTTTCCTATCTTCAACCTTAAAGTTACTTAGTTTCTCTCTCATCCCATCGACCCATGCATACATTATGTATGCCAAGGGCATATATGCAAGGGACTGGCAAATTACGACAACCACATGCTAGAGAGATGACTCTCCTCCCAAACTTATGCTTGTATATGTAGCCACTTGAATCAACGAGGACCACAAATGTAACTAGAGTCCACAAGTGCATGTGAAATTAGATGCCTATATGAGACCCTACACACAGTCAGGGGTTAATCTTTCATAACATGAAAAATGTGAAGAAGTTCATAGAACTTAAGAATTTCAACATCTGATCAAATACTATAAAGAAAATGATCATGTCATATAAACTTGTGCAAAAATAGTTGCAAATGAGGCAAAGAAAAAGAGGTTGGAATGGTTGTTGCAGAGGCCTCTACACAAAAAATAGAGTCTCGTAATCTTGTATAGCATGTGTTGGAGTTAGACGTCTGTGGAAGCATGCAAACAACACAAGGAAGAAGAAGAATCTTGGAGCAGAACACACAATAATCAATGCATTACTACTAGAATGTACAAAGATAAGTAGCTCATTGGGGCAATAGGTGTATATACAAGCGGAGGGAAATCATAAGGCATCTGAGCCACACACACTCAATAGTCACTGTGAAAGCTGCCCTATATGCATCCTCACAATTGGAAGTGGCCACAGTAGGCTGCTTTTTGCTGAACCAAGATATACATGAACTACCAAGCATGAAGCAAAAGCCACTAGTGGAAACAATAGTGTCATAGCAACCAGCCCAATTAGAGTAAAAAAAAGCATGTAAATCTAGCAGTAGTGATCCCCGCTTGGGATAAAACAACCCAAGCAGCCGGGTACCACTCAAGTAGCGAAAGATGCGCTTAATCGCCAACCAATGCTTGACACTTGGGCAATGCATAAACCCGCTCATCTGCGAGACAACAAATTGAATATCTGGCCAAGTAATGCATAAGTAAATCAAGCATCCAACAACATGCTGATAGAGAACAACATCAAATGCATCTCCAACATGATGAACACTCAATCATAAACCTATCTCCATAGGTGTGGCAATAGGTTTATAGTCTTCAAGGCCAAAACACTGCAATAATATGTCAATATATTTTGTTTGATACAAAGCAATTCCACCATCAATGTGCATAAAATGAATGCCCAAATAATGATGCAAATGCCCCAAATCAGACATCTCAAATGAGGCATGCAAATTGGCCTTAAAATCAGCAATATGCTTCTCATGAGGACTAGTGACCAACATGTCATCAACATACACAACAATGATTAGAAGCACATCATTATCATGCTTAACATATAAGGTGCTTTCAGTTGGATTGTTCTCAAAACCATGTGCAATTAGATAGGCATGTATCTTTTCATACTAAGCGCGTGGTGCTTGCTTTAAACCATATAATGCCTTCTTTAACCTGCACACTTGGTTTTCATGCCCTTTTTGCATAAAGCCATGGGGTTGAAAAACATACACTTCTTCATGCAAGTCACCATGTTGTTTTAATGTCCAATTGATGTACATTCCAACCATGATGAGTTGCAAGTGCACAGATGCTATGAACAGTAGTCATTCAACATATAGGTGCAAAGGTCTCATCAAAATCAATGCCTCTTTCCTATGCATAACCCTTTGCAACAAGCCTAGCCTTATACCTATCAATCGTTCCATCAGATTTATGCTTCAGCTTGTAAACCCACTTAGTGCCAATGGCCTTCTTGCCAGCAGGCAACTCACATAAACACCAAGTACCATTTTTCATGATAGCATCATATTCAGATTGCATTGCAACCATCCAATGTTTAGAATTTTGTGGTTCATCAAACGAAATAGGTTCAGTCTCATCATAGAGATTAGAGGCAGCCATATCATAGCAATCTGATGCAAAAGAGGCACTATGAGAGCCTAAACGAGTATAGTATGATTGTTGGTGTAGTGCTTATTGCGGAATTCGCTTACAACACAAAAACTAAGCTAGAGTGATGTTAGAACACCTCTACAATCATCAGTAGCTTAGCAAACTTTTTGACACTGAAAATTTATAACTGTATTTAGTGAATACCGAAAAATCACTTTACAGAAAGCTTCGTGTTTCCTTCAAGCTTCACTTCTGAACTAATTTTCTTCAGACTTTACTTCACTATGTTTGTTTAGAGTTAAACAATCTTTGCATCACTTAACTATGTCAAAACTGTGTTTTGAACTCACCAAAGTTCCACCGGAACTTCACCGGACTGTCACCAAAATTTCACCGTAATTGTACCGGAATACTACCGGAATCAACTGCAACTTTGTTTGTAATTACTTCAAATGTATATACATGAAGTAAGGAAGTGATATGTGAACTTCTTTCACTGAATGAACTCTATCTGAAGTTTAAACAAAAAACTTCACCAGTTCTAGATGCCTCTTTCCAGTCAGATTTTGTACTGTGTGTACATGTCCATTTCACCGAAATCTTTGATCAACTTATAGTTGAGACTTATAGCTACAAGATAAGCTATATCTCATACAAAACTTTACACTATGCTTCGAGATCTAACTCATAGAAGTATCGGAAAACATTTACTGAGAAAACTGTAACTGTTAACTAACTTTTCACAGTAACATGAAATCTTTCAGATTTCTTCACATATGAAGAATGCGCTCAAACTTCCACATGAACATGTGTTTTCTATTAGAGAAGATGTGTACAAAATATAGCTTGGCCTCACTTTGCTCATAGCTATGGAAAACTCTCCTACTCTGAGTAGTTATTCCTTACCATCTCTCTCAGATGAATACCCGACATTTCAGGTTTTGTTATTCATCTCTACATACGCGATCTCTGACGTCTTCTACTCTATGCTATTCTATTTCTCTCTCATATGCGTACTGTTTCACTATACTTACGCACTCTTCATCTATCTATCTCAGCTCTCTTATATACAATTTTTGATCCCGTAATTCTGGAAGTTTCTTCACTATATATTACAGTCGTGAATTTGTCCCTTCACTAAGGTTTTGATTTTTCTGAATACTTTGTTTCTGCTTTTCTTTGTCTTTATGTCGTTATGCATAATTAGTGAGTGAATCTCCAACAGCTCCGCCTCAATCACTAATTTGCATCTTTCGGTCTTTATATATCCTTCTTTTCTTTTATACCTACCATTTCTTTGAATCTGCTTGTCTTTACTCCATCCAAGCTCTTTGTCAGAATATTTGCAATATGATCTTTTGTAGGAGTGAATATCAATTCAATCTCCTTCTCCATTACCTTTTCCCTCAGGAAATGATATTGAATCTCTATGTGTTTTGTTCTTGCATGAAATATTGGATTTGCTGCAAGATACAATAAGCTCATATTGTCTCCATGTATGATAGGTATACCTTGATAAATACCCATGCTTTTGAACAAGGTCTGCATCCATATCACTTCTTTAGCTGCTTCCACAAGTCCTTTATATTCTGCTTCTGCTGACGATAAAGCTACTGTGTGTTGCTTCTTTGAACACCAGCTTACAAGCTTATCTCCTAGGTATATCATATACCCATGTGTTGATCTTTTGTCATCTTGACTTCCTGCTCAGTCTGAGTCACTGTATGCTCTCAGCTTTATATATGACGTATAAGGATAATATAATCCTTCCTTTATAGTTCTTTTGATATATCTAAGAACTCTTTGTCCTGCAACCCAATGTTGATCTTTCAGACAATGGATAAACTGTGATAGAACTCCCACTGCATAATTGAGATCCGGTCTTGTTAGTGTAGCATAAATTCAGCTTCCCACTAATGACTGATACTTCCTCATATCTTTAAACTCTACACCACCATATTTGCTGAGTTTATGATTGACTTCAAGCGGTGTTGAAGCTTCTCTGCACCTCTCCATATTAAACTTCTTCAGTAAGTTTAGGAGATACCTTTCTTGCAAAACATATATACCATGATCTGTATATGTAACTTCCATTCCAAGAAAATATGATAATTTTCCTAGATCACTGATCTTGAACTCTTTTTCAAGCAGTCTCTTTACCTCTTTGATTCCTTCATCTGAGGTTCCTGTGATTATTATGTCATCTACATAAATACAAATGTAGATCATACCTTCATCTGTTCTCTTAATGAGTAGACTTGCATCTGCCTTCGAACTTTGATATCCAAGGTCATTGAGATATTTCATAAGTCTGTAATTCCAAGCTCTTGGAGCTTGCTTCAATCAATAGAGAGCTTTTCTTAACCTGCAAACATATTCTGGGTATCTGGAACTTACAAACCCTTTAGGTTGTTCCATATACACTTCATCTGATATATATCCATTCAAAAATGCATTCTTTATATCCAGCTGACTTAGCTTCCATCCTTTTGATGCTGCTATAGCAATCAATGTCCTTATGGTTGACATCTTTGCCACCGGACTAAACGTCTCATCATAATCTATGCCATATGTCTGAGCATAACCTTTGACAACCAATCTAGCTTTGTATCTGGCTATCCTTCCATCTGCAAGTTTCTTAACTTTGTAAACCCATTTATTTCCAATCACTTTCTTACCATTTGGTTTTGGAACAAGTTCCCAAGTCTTGTTCTCCTCAAGAGCATTAAACTCTTCTTTCATCATTCTTCCCATTGTTTCTTACCTTTTGCTTCACCGAAATTCTGAGGTTCTTCATCTTCCTTTACTAAGTAAGCATAGTTTTTCTTAGTCAAATAAGAAGTATCATAGGAATACCTTGTTGGTTGTTTCCTTACTCTGTTTGACCTTCTTGGTTCAAACTCTTCATGTGTGTCTGAATACACATCTTCATCAGATCTTGATCCATCTTCGTTTCTCATACCTGATCCGATCCTGGACGTACTTGCCTGCATATGATCTTCATCTCCATTCACATGCATATGTGATTTACCTTTTTCATTCCTTCTTATCTCTTCTTCAAGTTTTTCACCACTATGCTCTTTATCTGTATACCAACTCTTTCCTTCATCAAATGTCACATCTCTGGAAACAGTAAACTGTTTGGTTAGAGGACTCCATAACCTGTAACCCATCTGCTTTTCATCATATCCGATGAACACATATTTTTCAGCTTTTGGTTCAAGCTTATGTCTCAACTTTGATGGTACATAAGCATAAGCAACTGATCCAAACACTTTGCAATGATCAAGTGTTGGTTTCTTGCCCCACCAAGCTTCATAAAGAGTCATCCCATTTAAAGCTGTACATGGTAATCTGTTTACCAGGTATGTAGCTGTATTTACAGCCTCAGCCCAAAGATAGTTTGGAAAATTCTTCTCATTTAGCATCGCTCTTGCAAACTCAACTAGAGTTCGGTTTCTCCTTTCTGTGACTCCATTTTGTTGCGGTGTATACTTGCAAGTTATTTATCTTTTGATTCCTGCATTCCACATATAATCATTGAACTCTTGAGAAAAATATTCTCCTCCTCCATCAGACCTTAGTCTTTTGAGTTTCTGTCCTGTAAGTCTTTCAGCATATGCATGAAAATGTCTGAAAGCTCCAAACACTTCTGATTTCTCTTTCAAAACATAAAGATTTATCCATCTTGTTGCATCATCAATAAATAGAACATAATACCTCGATCCACTAATAGATCCTTCTTTCGTTGGTCCCCATACATCTGTATGTATGAGCTCTAGCACACCATCATGTTTGTAACCATTTTTCTGAAATGGTACCCTGTGGGCTTTTCCCATCTGACAAGCTTCGCACTTGTGAATCATATGTTGATTCTTCATATTTGGTAAACCTCTCACGGACTGTTTCTCTACCATAGCTTTGATTCCCTTTTCATTAAAATGTCCTAGCCTCTTATGCCAAAGGTCTAGTTTCGTAAATACCTCATCACCATGTGTGATCAAGGCTTGACCAACATTTCCTTGTACTTTCAGAGTAAAAAGTCTACCTTCCTTTTTACCATGGACAATCTGTTTGTATCCTTTCTCTGGATCTTCAACAAATACTCCTTCATTCGTAAACCTGACTTGAAAACCTTTTTCTACTATCTGACCCACACTGATCAGATTTTTTTGGAATTGTTGGAACATACAAAACATTTGTTAGTAGGTCAACTCCATTCTTACACTTTACCTTTCCAATTGACCTTACATTATGTTTTGTGTTATCACCTGTCTGTACTGTATGATTTGAAATACCTCCTTCAAGTTCTGATAACAATTCTATATTTCCTGACAAATGATTTGAACAACCAGAGTCAATATAGACTACCTTGAGGTTTTCATTCTCTGACGTACTTATCGAGTTCATCATCAATGTTGTATGATCGTCATTCTGCGTATCATTCGCATAATTGTAGTAGGTAGTATTGTGAGACTGATTCTGTCCCCAACTTCTTGCTCCACCTCTACCATATCCGCCTCTTTGACTTTGTCTTCCTCTTTGATATCTTCCACTTCTGCCTCTACTGTTATTGTTCTGATTCTGGTTTGATCCTTGTGAATTATACGAGCAATCATGAGCCAAGTGATTGCTTAATCCACAGATCCAACAAGCTTTCTTGTTATTAGTCTGATTACCTCTTCCTTCACCTCTTTTCCTGACGTTACCTCTTCCTTTTGCAAAATTTGCTTGAGCAGTCACTTCTTCTTCATCTTTTTCTTTTCCTTTATCACATTTCTTCTTATACATAGCCGAACTATGTCCTTTATCTCCATCTGTCTTCAAATCTTGCTCAAACGTTAGCATTAATCCAAGCAACTGATTTAAATCTGGTACAAAATGATTTAAAGACAGTTCAGTTGAGAGTACGAAAGGTTTCCACCTTTCATCTCCTCTCAAACCTGTAAGCACTTGCGCTATTAATCTGTGATCTTCGATATCTTCACCAATCGATCCAAGACTGTCTGCCAAGTCTTTCATCTTAGTGACATAATCACTAATGCTTTGACTTTGCTTTTTCTTGAATGTTGTGAACTCCGACCATAAGCTAGCCTTTCTAGCTTTCGTCGTATTTTGGAAGTGATCTTCCAATGCTCTCCATATGTCTTCTGCTTTCTCCAGACCTCTAATGTGCGGTAATAGATGATCTGTAACAGTATTATAGATATATGCTCTTGCCGTTGCATCTTTCTTCTGCCACAGCTTCAAGGCTTCTAATTCTTCTTTCTTCGGTTGACTGTCATCTTCAAAAGTCGGCTTCTTCTCTTCTCCGGTCACATATTTCATTAAGTCTTTACTCATAAGTAAAGCTTCCATGCGCATTACCCATGCGGGATAATTATCTCTGTCCAATTTATCAATTGAGATATGATCTGCCATGATCTTCTTGTTTCTGTTACTTCCGGTGAGTGTACTGTTAAAAATGTTTTACCTTTTACAAACCTTTACCCTTGAGAATTACTTCGGAACATTTCTTGACGCTGTTTGCTGTTGATCACCTCAACTTTCACCTTTCTTTATGAGAATTCTTCCAATTCTCTTTTCATTTCTTCTTCTGAGAAACCTTTTCTCTTCTTCAGAAACTTTCCTGCTCTGATACCACTGTTGTGGTTAACCTTGCTTTGATACCACTGTTGGTGTAGCGCTTATTGCGGAATTCGCTTACACCACAGAAACCAAGCTAGAGTGATGTTAGAACACCTCTATAATCATCAGTAGCTTAGCAAACTTTCTGACACTGAAAATTTATAACTGTATTTAGTGAACACCGAAAAATCACTTTACAGAAAGCTTCATGTTTCATTCAAGCTTCACTTCTGAACTAATTTACTTCAGACTTTACTTCACTATGTTTGTTTATAGTTAAACAATCTTTGCGTCACTTAATTATGTCAAAACTGTGTTTTGAACTCACCAAAATTCCACCGGAACTTCACCGGACTGTCACCGGAATTTCATCGTAATTGTACCGGAATACTACCGGAATCAACTGCAACTTTGTTTGTAATTACTTCAAATGTATATACATGAAGTAAGGAAGTGATATGTGAACTTCTTTCACTGAATGAACTCTATCTGAAGTTTAAAGAAAAAACTTCACCAGTTCTGGATGCCTCTTTCCGGTCAGATTTTGTACTGTGTGTACATGTCCATTTCACCAAAATCTTTGATCAACTTATAGTTGAGACTTATAGCTACAAGATAAGCTATATCTCATACACAACTTTACACTGTGCTTTGAGATCTAACTCATAGAAGTACCGGAAAACATTTACTAAGAAAATTGTAACTGTTAACTAACTTTTCACAGTAACATGAAATCTTTCAGATTTCTTCACATACGAAGAATGCGCTCAAACTTCCACATGAACATGTGTTTTCTATTAGAGAAGATGTGTACAAAATATAGCTTGGCCTCACTTTGCTCATAGCTATGGAAAACTCTCCTACTCTGAGTAGTTATTCCTTACCATCTCTCTCAGATGAATACCTGACATTTCAGGTTTCGTTATTCATCTCTACATACGCGATCTTTGGCATCTTCTACTCTATGCTATTCTATTTCTCTCTCATATGCGCACTGTTTCACTATACTTACACACTCTTCATCTATCTATCTCAGCTCTCTTATATACAATTTTTGATCCCGTAATTCTAGAAGTTTCTTCACTGTATATTACAGTCGTGAATTTTTCCCTTCACTAAGGTTTTGGTGTTTCTGAATACTTCAATGGATATATCCATGAATGCATGGAAAAATCATTGATGAAAGTCACGAAGTAAAGATCGTTCCCAAAAGAAGCTGTCTGCATAGGACCACATACATAACTATGAACAAGCTGAAATTTCTGAGTAGCCTGAGCTGAACCATCTTTTGGGAAGGAGGAATGCTGCATTTTGCCCAAAATATAGCCTTCACATAAATGTTTACCGGGTGCCTCAAGTTTGGGCAAAGAGGACACCATTTCCGATTTTTGCAAGCATAGCAGATGACCAAAGCATGCATGCCAAAGCTTTGCATCTGACATAGCCACAGAATCATGTATTGCACATGCTAAATCATTCATAAATGTTTCATAGTCTATGAGCTTATACAACCCGTGACATAAAATGCCAGAAGCAATAATCACAGTCACCGTTTGACAAATCATGGTGTACATCTATCATCAACAAATTTCACAACCAAGCCAACCTTGGCTAATGTAGAAACTCATAACATATTTTCTTGATCCCTGGCACAAATAAAGCATCTGACAAAGTGAAAGAACTACCATCAACAATAGTCAAAATGATCTTACCAGCTCGCATGATAGGATAAGAGGAGTTGTTGGTGCATGTGATAGTATTCCCCTATAGGGGCAGTCTCGAGTGAAGTGAAGAAATTGCGTTGTGAGGTAATATGTTTGGTTGCCCCACTATCAAAATACTGGCAAACATCTAAGTCTACTGCAAACATACACTGCTCATGAGAAGATGGGTCAAAATTGCAAATAGTAGTAAATTGTTGGAAATTTAGTAGGCCCATAACAAATACCACAGGCCCATAGTTCCATAGGTCTAGGATCTACAACACAGATTCCAACAATCTTCCAATATTGACAAAAACATGAACATACCACATTTAATCATACAAAGGATGAGACAAAGATAGAGAAAGATTAGACAACATGTGTAAAGTGTTACGTAAGCCACTGCTTACTCACACTATCATATATACAAATGTCAATTTACAATGTGGGAGAAAAACTCTCAACCACTCTATGTGAACAAAAATAGATGGATGAGTGAATGTACAGATGTTACAAGAATATTCAGATGTAGGAACAAAAATATGAATATGTATAAGATGTATGACCTGATAGGTTGTAGAAGAGTGTATATGAGTGAGTTCTATATGTAAGTCTTTCATACCTCTTTCCTTCATCGTTGTCCTTCAAAGTCTGGTATAAACATATATGTGTGCACCTCTGAAACATAACTCTCTGAAATATCAAGTTTCTCTTTAATAGAACTCTGGAACCTTCTCCCAAATAGGAACACCTAACAGGAACTTTGTCCAGACATTCTCCTTCTTCCTTCTTCTTTCAAAGCTGGAACATAAAGAGAAACTGACAAAGGAAATATAGGAATACCTGAAATAGGAGTACCTGTAGGTATGGCTTTGCATTCTTTCACATATGGCTGAAAATAAGTCTTCATGTTTTATCACCCCCTGGATGATTTAACACTAGTATCTAGTATTCTTCAAAGTATATTAGACTTTATGAAATCTTGGACGTCCTTCTTCTTTCAATAAATCTGATCTTCAATGATTTAGCATTGCTTCCTTAACATCAGTACCTGTATGTGAAACAAAATATCTGAACCCTTTTTATTAGCACTGTAGTTGCTAATAGCTTCCACTGTTACTTCTCAGCTTTCCATATTATAGAATAAGGTTAGCTAATCCATGCTGCAAGGTAATATGTTTGGTTGCCCCACTATCAAAATACCAAACATCTGAGTCTATTGTAGACATACACTGCTCATGAGAAGATGGGTCAAAACTGCAAACAGTAGTAAATGCCCATTCTTCATTCTACAAAAGATTAGTAGACTCTATTTTCGGTGTAGAGGCCTCCCCAACAACCATTCCACCCTCTTTCTTCTTTACCTCTTTAGCAACCAGTTTTGGATAGCTCTTAATGACATGATCATTTGCTTTACAGTATTTGCAAAACAAGTTCTGCTTTTCTGATTTCTTCTCATCTTTGTCTTCCTTCTTCGATAGTGATCCCCCCCCCTTTGCCCTTCTAACTAGCCAGAAAAGCTTGATCTGCAACATGCATAATGGACCTATTTTGCCTGGACTGATTTTATGCAGTAGAACAGAAACTAACTCTTCAAATGACATGGCATTTGGATTGCCTTCCATCATCAACCAAAGAGTAGAAGAAAAACTTTGATATGAATCAGGAGGACCATTCAGAATGGTCTGCACAAGTAGATATTTGGCATAAATTCATGAGCAGAAATCAACTGTTCCTTCAAATCCTTGATCTTTGTTAGAAAACTATCCATGGAATCACCTTCATTCATATGCTCACTCTCCAACTGTTTTTGGAGATAAGAAACATGAGCCTCATTCCTAGCCTGGTGCAACATGGTAAGTGTATCCCAAGCATCCTTAGCTGTTCTACAAGAGTGAATGTGAGGAATAATATCACGTTTGACAGACAAGGGGATCAATGCATGTGCTTGATCATCTCTGCCATCCCAACAAATTTTCTCTAGAGTAGGTGTAGCAGAAACCACAACACGAATAGGAATATGAAGAATATCAGCATCTTTAATGGCATCTACATCAGCTTCAATACCTGTATTTGTAGGTGTAATAGGACATTTTTGAACACCCTACATAATGTTCCATAGTCCTTTTGCAACAAATACATGTCACATCATATAAGAACACAATGGGTAATTGGTATTGTCCAACTTATCCCCAATAGCCAACATATAGAATACATCACTATTTTCAGCCATGGCCATTGACTAAAATACCTTGATGCAAAAAAATGATTGTATCTAAAAAATTTGAACAAAAGTACCCTAATCAGCCTTTACTTTCATGTATGACGGAGTCATCTGTTAGCTCCAAAGACATGTATGATACTTTGCTACCTTTTTTTATAGGTGGACACTCTAGTGCTAGTCCTATTGCGGCAACTTCTCAACCTTTATAGGCTTGATGTGATGATGTAGATCATTCCATTTTCGATGCAGATTTGCATGATGCACTTGTTGAAGAGAGAGCTAATATTGAGGAGGCAAAAACTATGCCAAAATGGCTAGTGCATACTTTGCGTGATAGCAAATTAGATGCACCTCTGTCATACCATACTCGTTCAGGCTCTCATAGTGCCTCTTTTACATGAGATTGCTATGCTATGGCTGCCTCGTCTCTGTGATGAGATTGAGCCTGTTTCATTTGATGAAGCACAAAATGCTGAACATTGGATGCTGCAATGCAATCTGAATATGATGCTATCATGAAAAATGATACCTGTTCTTTATGTGACTTGCCTCTTGGCAAGAAGGCCATTGGCGCTAAGTGGGTATACAAGCTGAAGTGTAAACTTGATGGAACAATTGACAGATATAAGGCTAGGCTTGTTGCAAAGGGTTATGCACAGGAAAGAGGAATTGATTTTGATGAAACCTTTGCACCTACATGCCGAATGACTACTATTCATAGCATTTGCGCACTTACAGCTCATCATCGTTGGAATGTACATCAATTGGACATTAAAACAACATTTCTGAATGGTGACTTGCATGAAGAAGTCTATGTTTTTCAACCCCATGGCTTTGTGAAGAAAGGGCATGAAAACCAGGTATGTAGGTTTAAAAAGGAATTATATGGTTTAAAGCAAGCACCACGTGCTTGGTATGAAAAGATACATGGCTATCTGATTGCACATGGTTTTGAGAATAATCCAATTGAAAGCACCTTATATGTTAAGCATGCTAATGATGTGCTTCTGATCATTGTTGTGTATGTTGATGACATGCTGCTCACTGGTCCTCATGAGAAGCATATTGCTGATTTCAAGGCTGATTTGCATGCCTCATTTGAGATTTCTGATTTGAGGCATTTGCATCATTATTTGAGAATTCAGTTTATGCAAGTTGATGGCGCACTAGCTTTGTGTCAAAGGAAATATAGTGACACATTATTGCAGCATTTTGGCCTTGGAGACCGTAAACCTATTGCCACTCCTATGGAGAAAAGTTTAGTGATTGAGTCTTCATGATGCTGGAGATGCATTTGATGATGTTCTCTATCAGCATGCTATTGGATGCTTGATTTACTTAAGTATTACTTGGCCAGATATTCAGTTTGTTGTCTCACATATGAGAAGGTTTATGCATTGCCCATGTGTCAAGCATTGGCAGGCAGTTAAGTGCATCTTTTGCTACTTGAATGGTACCCAACTACTTGGGTTGTTTTATCCCAAGGGGGGATCACTATCGCCAGATTTGCATGCTTTTTTTGACTCTGATTGGGTTGGTTGCTATGACACTCATGTGTCCACTAGTGGTTTTTACTTCATGCTTGGTAGCTCATGCATATCTTGGCTGAGCAAGAAGCAGCCTACTGTGGCCACTTCCAGTTGTGAGGCTAATTATAGGGCAACTTTCACAGTGATTGTTGAGTGTGTGTGGCTCAGACGCTTTATGGCTAATTTGGTTGTTGGTCAATCTTTTGCAACCACCATCTTCACTGAAAGTTAGAGTGCATTGGTAGTTGCGAGGAACCCTGTGTTCCATGCTCGCACTAAGCACATTGAGGTGCATTATCATTATGTCAAGGAGAGGTTCTCTGCTAGAGAAATCAGCTTGGCATATATGCCCACAGAGGAGAACATTGAAGACCTTTTCATGAAGGCTCTGCCTAGGGAGAAGCTTGAAGCTTTCCGCAAAGATTTGGGATTACTTCCTTTTGTGGATTGATTCCACATAGCTTAGCACTTCCTTATACACGAGTGCCATCTCCTTGTTCACCGCATCACTCCCAGGGGGGATTTGTTGATATATTTGGGTAGTGATGTGTGTGAACACACTAAAACCACCGAGGCATTTTTTTTCGTCTTTAGGAGGTTTTTCCCCCCGGCTCATATATATGCATATAGCCCTAACGGGTTACTTATCTTTGTAAATTCTAGTGGTAATACATTCAATATTGTGTGTTGTGCTCCAAGCTTCTTCTTCTTCCTTGTGCTGTTTGTGTGCTTCCATAGATGTTTAACTCCAACATTATATGCATAACCAACCATAGGCAAATACTCAGTCCAATTGTTTTTCTTATCATTTACATATGCAACATATCCTCAAACACCGGGTTAACCCTCTCGCTCTCACCATTAGTTTGAGGATGAAATGCAGTACTCATCCATAATTTTTATTCTTGTGGATTGAAATGTTGTTTTCCAAAAATTAGATGTAAATATTGCATCCCTATCAAAAATAATACTTTTAGGTATACCATGTAACCTAAAAATTTCTTTTATGAAAAATTTAGCAACATGCATAGCTGTATCAATTTTCCTCATGGGAAGCCAATTTCTCATCTTTATAAGAGAGTCCACAACGACAAAAATGGTATCATGCCCACTTATGGTCATAGGAAACTTTTTTATGAAATCCATAGAGATGGATTCCTATTTTTTATCATGCACATATAATGGTTGTAACATACTAGGACTCCCTTTAAATTCAGCTTTAACTTGTTGACATTTCAAGCATTCTTTCACATAGCTCCTAATGTCATATTTCATATGTGGCCAATAATATGAAGCTTTCACTTTAACATAAGTTGTAGAAACACTAGGGTGTGCAGAAAAAGGTGGATCATGATAGTCATGCAGAATCTTTTCTTTCAAAATAGATTTTGCAGAAATACATAAACAAGAATTATAATACAAATAATCAATTTTCAAATGAAAATTTCCCTGAAACATGGAATTTCATACAAAAATTTTAGGATTGTTGCATAATACATATCTTCTTTGAATTATTTTTTTTAATATCAAAATCAGATAATCAAATAGAAATTGAATTGCATAAAGATTTTCGACTCAAAGCATCAACCACTTTGTTTTCTTTTCTTGCTAAGTATTTAATATCAAAATCATATTCACTTAGCCATTCAATCTATTATTTTTCTCTATTGTTAAGTAAAGATTGAGTAAAGATATATTTAAGGTTTTGATGTTCCGATCCTTAATTCAAACTTTAATCCAAGCAATAAGTGTCTCCAATGTTTAAGTGCACGAACAACCACAAGCATTTCCAAGTCATGTGTTGTATAATTTAATTCATGTTTCCTTACTTTCCTTGACTCATAAGCCACTACACTTCTTTCTTGTGAAAGTACACATCCGATTCGACCTCCAGTAGTATCACATGCAACAATTAACGGCTTCACTGACTCATGTATTTTTAGCACACAATTTTCGATAATTTTTTGCTTGAATTCTTCAAATGCATTTTCACACTCATCATTCCATGTGAAGTCTCTGTTTTTCTTTATTAATTGTGTAAGCGGATTTGCAAATTAAGAAAACTCCCTAATGTGTTCCCTCTCATATCGTGCCCAACCAAGGAAGCTTCTCACATCCCTCACATATTTGGGTGTAGGCTAGTAAATTATGCTTTTAATTTTCTCAGGATCTATGTGAATCCCTTGCCTAGAAATAACTCTCCCCAAATAAGGCACTTGCCCCTTTGCAGAAAAACATTTACTAATATTACCATATAGTTTATGCTCTCTGAGTTTTTGTAGCCTTCCAGAGATGGAATGCATGTTCATCATCATCCTTAGAATACGCAAAAATATCGTCAAGAAAGACAAATAAAATCATCGAGATACTCATGAAACACCTTATTCATCAAACACATAAATGTGGCAAGAGCATTTGTCAATCCAAAAGGAAAAACTATGAACTCATAATGACCATATCATGCTCTAAAAGCACGTTTGGGTATGTCCTCAGACTTTACTCTAATTTGATGATACCCTAATCTTAAGTCAATTTTAGTGTCTATAGGAGCCATCGTTCTTTTTGTGAAACAAAGGAGGTTCTCCCCAAGGTGAAACACTAGGTCTTATCAACCCCCTTCTTCAATAGATCATCTAGTTGGAGCTTCAGCTCTTTAAATTCATCAATATTGAACCTATAAGGTGCTCTAAAATAAGGCTAACTTCTTGGATAGAGTTCTATATGATGCTTAATTTTCCAAGGAGGAGGCATGTTTGGTAGATCATCAAGAAATACATCTGCATAATCATCTAATATTTTTTTGACATATTTGGGTATTTCTTCTTCTTTCTTCTTCTCATGAAGATTATTCAAATAAACCAAATATGTCTCACAACCTTGTGGAATACCCCTAATCAACTTTATAGTAGAAATAGGAGAAAAATAAGAATTACACTCACCTACAAGATGATGTTCCTGTAATAAAATAACAACATAGCAGAATAGACCTGTAGATAGAGTTGAGAAAAAAAACGCCGACAAAGATAGATGTAGACTAAGTGATAAAGAACTCAAATTCTCAGATTGCCAAGCATAATGCAGTTACAATGATGGTGCTGTCCACCCGTCCGCTCCCAATGTGGAGCTGAGATGGCAATCTAGACAGACTCTAGATGAAGGGCTTACTAGTGCGCAATGCTATGTAAAGCTCAACATGGGCTATGCTTATATAGCTTTTACAAGGCGGTTCGATATAGATAAATGTAGTCGAGAGATACAAAATAATCAGTAAAATATATGATTATCATTTCAAATTTTGAACTTAAGGCATCTTTTGTTTGCTGAAGAAGAGCATCATCATTTCCTGTAATCATAAGGTCATCTACATAGAGTACAAGCACAATTGTCTTCCCTCCTCTCCTTAGAACATACAAGTTAGTATCAAAAGCATATCTTTTGAACCTAGATCATAGAGATACTTATCTATCTGTTGGCACCATGCTCTAGGGGCTTGTTTTAGCCCACATAATGCCTTCTTTAGCTTACATACCTTGTTCTTTGAATGGGGAGCCTCAAACCCTAGTGGCTGAGAGACGTATACCTCCTCCTTGAGGTCTCCATTCAGGAACGCTGATTTGACATCCATGTGATAGACTGTCCAACACTTATGTGCAGCCACAACTAGTGCTACTTGGATAGTAGTCATTCTTGCAGTCGGGCCAAATGATTCACAAAAGTCAATGCCTTCAACTTGTGAGTAGCTGTGTGCAACAAGTCTTGCTTTATACTTTTCTAGAGTACCATTAGCCTTGTACTTTAGCTTCCAGACCCACTTGGTGCCAATGACTTTACGCTTAGGGGGTCGATCCACTAGCTCCCAAGTTCCACTCTTCATGATATTGTTGTATTCTGTTTGCATGGCAACCCTCTAATTTGGATCATGGAGTGCCTCTTCCACATTGGTTGGTTCCTTTGATTCTTCTTGAATGAGGTCAGCCATCAAGTTTGTGTTTACAATATGGGTGCTTGCCCATCTCTGTTCCTCTATTCTCTATGATCATCTCGGTCCATCTACAACTTGTTCTAGTGATTGTGGGATGGGGTTTGCAGAATCATAGAGCTGCCTCATCCAACATGGCAATGGCTTTTCCACTTGGGTGTCGGCAAGTTGGTGAATTTCAGACTCATCATCTGAAGATGATGATTCCTTCTCAGTTGTGTAGAAGGGATAGATCTTGGGCTAGCTTCATTGTGGATTGCCCCTTTGCTTGATGATAAAGTGGAAGCTCTCTTTTCCTCCTTCACTGCATGTGGCTACTCCTCCTTAAACACCACATCACACCTCGCCATGATCTTCTTAGCCTCAGGGTCATAAAGCTTATAAGCCTTCTTATCTTTGTTGTACCCTAGGAAGATACATTTGATGCTTTTTGGTTGAAGCTTGTTTATCTCCCTATTTGGAACATGTACATAACATTCACTACCAAATACTTTGAAATGGGAAACAGAAGGTTTTTTACCAGTGTAGGCTTCTTGTGGAGTATTTCCATCAAGTGCCTTGGTGTAGCTTCGATTCAAGATGTAGACAATAGTGTTGAAAACCTCTACCCAAAATTGATCAGGCAAACCCTTTCCTTTCAACATGCATCTTGCCATCTCCATGATGGTTCGATTCTGACATTTTGCAACACCATTTTGCTGAGGACTATGTGCCATTGTGAGTTGATGCTTGATTCCCTTACTCTTGTAGAAATATTCAGACTCTATTGATGTGAACTCACATCTGTTGTCTGTCCTGAATTTCTTCATCTTCTTCCTTGTTTCAGTTTCAACAAGCTGAAAGCCATTCTTTAAACTTACCAAAATCTTGAGACTTATCATGAAGGAAGTACACCCACATCTTCCTGCTATAGTCATCGACAAGTAACATGAAGTGGGAAGATCCCCCCAAGGCTTGTGTAGGAATTTTTCCACACAAGTCGGCATGCACCAACTCTAGAGGATAGCTTGCCCTATTCTTGCTTTCTCGTGGAAACGCATTCCTCTGTTGCTTGCCCATCATGCAAGCTTCACATGGTTCCTTCATTTCTGCAATCAATGGTAGGTGTGCAACCATACCCCTGTAATGCATCTCCTTTAGTACAGGGTATCCAATGTGGCTGAATCTCTCATGCCATAGCTTACTTGTGCCCACGTTTGTAGTGGCTGTAAGAGCACACAACTCATACATGTTGTTCCTCCTTATGCTAGTCCCAACAATGTTATTGTTACTATCCATAATCTTAGTTCCTGTCTTATTGAAAGATACTTGATGACCTTGATCAGTTATCAAAGCTATTGAAAGTAGATTTCATTTTATTTGTGGAACATACAACACATTTGAAAGCTTTCTTGAAGTATTTTGATGGCGATGCACCACAATGCGCTCTCCTTCTTGAGAGCTCCATGATGATATCCCCGAAGTAGAAAACTGAGTGCCTAAAGCCGCACATGGTACTCTACACAGAGGCTGTAGAATACGCAGAAAAACACAATACACAAGGAGCATGAAGACAGACTTATTAGGTCTTACAAATACGGTCCAACTTACAGTCTGTGGCTGACCAAGCCACTATATGTTTTATTAAAGAACATATACAAAGAAGTGTCCGATGGCCATTTGGCCTTTCACATGGACACTAACGGTAACAATCTCCCACTAAAGGCCAATATGGCCAAAGTAACTATGGGAGAAAAATAAAGAATGATAAAGAATACTTGAGTGTAAGTATACAAACTATACCTCCCACATGATGGGCATGTTACATAGTATACAAGTGACTATGTAAGATCATGAATCAAGTACCCCCATCAAGTGACAACAGTGTCGAAAGCTATCCTATGGTAGAGCTTTAGTCAAAGCATCTCCAACATTATCTTGAGTGTGAACCTTCTCAATAATAATGCACTCAGTGGCTAATCAATCTCTAATGAAGTGATACCTCACCTCAATGCACTTGGTCTTTGCATGATAGACCGGATTCTTAGCCAAATCAATGGCACTCTGACTGTCACTGAGCAAACGAGGTACATGCTGAGGTAAACCCATATCACAAGCAAGACGAGAAAGCCACAATGCTTCCTTACATGCCTCACTTGCTACAACATACTCTGCTTCTATGGATGTACATTCTTGAAGACAAGGTCTCCAAGATATAGCACCTACAACAAAATGAAAAATGTATTGTGATGTAGACTTACGATTGTCGACACAACCAACATAGTCAGAATTTGTGTAACCAATAATGGATGCTTTTCCTCTACTTAAGCATAGACACTTGTCCTTTGTGCCACTAAGATATCTCAAAATCATCTTGACTACTTCCCAATGTTTCTTGCCAGGATTAGACATATATCTGCTCATAACTCCCACTGCAAATGCAATGTCTGGTCTCGTAGCTACCATAGCATACATGAGACTACCAACGATAGATTGATAGGGAATTCTGGTCATGAATTCCTTTTCCTCATCTGATTTGGGGCAATCATCCTTGCTCAATTTCACATATGTGGGTAAGATGTACTCAATGCCTTTCCACCTTGCATATTGAACCTGTGAAGTACTTTGGATATGTACTCACTTTGAGACAAGTATATGAATCTTTTACTCCTATCACGAGTAATGCGCATGCCAAGAATATGTTTGGCATCCCTCAAATCCTTCATATCAAATGTCTGACTCAACTTCTTTTTGAGAATTGACAAGTCATAAGAGGACTTCCCAGCAATCAACATATCATCAACATAAAGTATCAAGCATATCAAGCTACCATCTGAGCATCTCTTGGTGTAGAGACAATGATCCTCATTGCTTCGAGAATAGCCTTGAGACCTCATAAAAGCATCAAACTTTTAGTACCATTGTCTAGGGGATTGTTTGAGTCTATACAAGCTCTTCTCGAGCCTACAAACTAGACTTTCCTTGCACGGGACTACATAACCCTCTGGTTGTTCCATATAGATCTCATTTGTAAGATCTCCATGCAAGAAAAGCAGTTTTCACATCCATTTGGAGTAGCTCTAAGTCCTCCATTGCAAGGAATCCAAGCAACATGTGCAGGCTAGTCATCTCGACCATTGGAGAGAAGATTTCCTCAAAATCAACACATGTTGTTCCTTAAAACCCTTTGCAACAAGTCATGCTTTATACTTTGGAGAAGCACTATCTGATGTGAATTTCAGCTTATATACCTATTTACATGGTAAAGATTTCCTACCCTTTGGCAAAGGTACTAAACCCCAAGTACCATTCTTATAAATAGAATCCAACTCACTCTTCATGGTACACTCCCACTTGACATGATCCTCTATCTACATAGCCTCTTTGTAGCAAGAAGGCTCACTGGCATTAGTTAGCATAACAAAATCTAAACTTGGAACATATCTATCATGTGGATGTGAGACACGTGCATAGCATCTCAATGGTTGCTGAATAGGAACATCTGCAGGCTGATCTGATTGGACATTCTCTTGAATGTCCCTATGTGCAACATTTTTATGCATGCTAACCGGAGGACTAGTATCCTCAAACACACTCTTCTCACTTCAACCTCCTTAATGGGATGTTTATGCATCTTAGACTCATTTAAAATGACATCACTACTTCTGATCACTAACATTGTTTCAGGATCCCATAAGCGATATCCAAATTGTCCTTCTTGACCATATCCAAGAAAAATGCACTTCTTTGACTTATGGTCCAACTTTTATCTAAGATTCTTAGGTATATGAACATTTGCTTCACACCCAAAAACTCGAAGATGATCATAATATGGTGGCTTCCCTGTCCATAACTCTTGTGCCACTTTCACACCTTTGGTAGTACTAGCTGAAAGGTTAATCACATGAAGTAGAGTCAATACTGCTTCTGCCCAAAAACCTAGTGAGAGGTTTGCATGATGCAACATAGAAACTACTCTATCTTGAATATTTCTATTCATCCTTTCAGCTACAACATTCTGTAATGGGGTATAGAGAGCTATAAACTCTCTACGAATCCCTCTAGATTGATAGAAAAGGCTGAATTCATGTGAGGAATACTCACCCCCATTATTTGAATGTAAAGCCTTAAGCTTAGTTCCTTTTTCAGTCTCAAATGAAGCAAGGAATTTTTGAAAGTAGGGAATACCTCATCCTTAGATTGGATAGGATATACCTAAACTTTTCTAGTAGCATCATCTATGAAAGTTAAAGAGAGCCACCGAAGGACCTAGTGGGCATAGGACCACACACATCTGTATGAAAGAGATCTAATGATTGAATTGAAGAGTCAATGGGCATTTTATGCACATTTTTTGTTTGCTTTCCATATTGACAATGCTCACAAAATGAAAAATCAGAGAAAGATAACATAGGTAAGTAGTCAAAACAAGAAAGATTTTCCATTCCACTACGAGATATATGGCCCAAACGACCATGCCAAATACAAGCCATATGTTGTTCAGTAACAACTAACAAGTGTTCTTTTTGTGATACAAATAAAGGATAAAGTGAGCCAACTTTAGTTCCCTTTGCAATAACCATATTGCCCTTTGATATATGAAAGGACTGAGCATAGAAGACCACCTTGTAACCAAGGTCATCAAGTTGACCAACTGACATCAACTACATGATAATTGAGGTACATGGCGTACATTGTGCATAGTAAATTTTGAACCATCAATGAACTGCACAACTACATCTCCAATCCCCCGTCACACTGGTAAGAGTCACCAAGTCTCACGATGCCAAGAGACTTTGCTACATAATTAGAGAACCATTCTCTGTGTGGTGTCACATGGAAAGAAGCACCAGAATCTAGCAACCACGTGTGGGAAAGAGAATAGGCCATAAGAGCCTTAGTTGGCACGATACTATCAAGTGTCAACACATCAACATCATCAGAAATAGCATTAATTTCTTCAATCTTCACGGTCGAAGTAGATGGTGTAGGTAACTGTTTAACATGCCCATCAATGTTATGTCCTATACCTTTAGCATTCTTTAATGCATAACAGTCTTTCTTCATATGTCCTTTCTTATGACACTAATGGCATTCGATATCCCTCTTCCTTGATTTACTTCTACTCTTATTCCATTGAACATTCTTTTCCTTGTTCTTGCTCCTGCCACATTGCTGATTCTTTCCTTGGTAAGAATCATGGACATTGTATGCGTCTCCACTCTGAGTGCCAACCATAGTTTTTCTACAAATCTCCTTACTCAAGAGTGCTCCACATATGTCATCATACATGAGTTCACCACTAGGTTCACTATTGCTAATAGCTGTGCAAAATGTATCCCATAATGATCGCACGGTGCATAACAACAATACTGCTTTCATTTCATTATCCATATCCATTTTTTGAGCTTATAATTGAGAGAATATAGCATCAAACTCATTTAGATGAGCAACAACACTATCTGTGTTCTTCATGTGAAGGTCATATATTTTTCTCATCAGATACACTTTATTTGACGCTGTCTCTTTTTCATATGTATTGCATAACTTCTTCCAAAGCTCCTATGCACTTTCATAGTCTAATACTGTAAAGTAAACATTATCTGCTAGGTGCAACTGAATGGTAGACATGGCCATTTCATCTAACTCATCCCAATCATCTTCATCCATGTTAACAGGCTTCTTTGAAATCCCATTACTGGCTTCCATTGCCTCCTTTGAATCAGCAGATCTTTAATCTGATTCTTCCATAGAGCAAAGTTTGTGCCATCAAATTTTTGGATCTCAAAATGGTCTTTTCCCTGCAAGTTATAGCTCCTCCTTGGAAGAGTGACACTAGATCCTTATCCACTAGATGTGCTTGAGACCTCTGATGCCATTATGGTAGAGAAGTGAATAGAATGATAATGGAGCTAGCAGAGTCCAAACACCAATGAATAAGTATATCAATCGAGTAATTCGACCACTGTATAGTTGACAAAACCAAAAATCTAGAAAGATTTTGCCAGAGTATCCTCTGCAAAATGAACGTATGACAAGTGTAAAAATATCATAAAACTTCAAGTATTGACATGTTTACCTGCATAGCAAATTCGTGACTCCACTAATCAGTTACCCAATAGAAGCCAATTGGGCTTATCAAGCACCTATGAACAACTGTCATACATCTCCTATGGCAAGGCTCGCTAAGTCTTCCACCTGCATCACCGAAGAGACCCCAACATCAGGGTGTCTTCCAGCTAAGAAAACCTCACCACGACCCTCTTTATCAAATGTAAAAAGCTTTATGCAAAAAAACATAACCGCTATATCAAGGACCACATGGACATACATAAGCAGTATCCAGAGAAGTGTACATGGTGTGTATGTGCTCAATATATGCAGTAAAATGATACTAAAAGGCTAAATGCACAACCCAAAAACTAGCCAACAACACCTGCAAGTGTCTGTCAACTTTTATGTTTTATGCTCAAAAACTTGCATAAATTTGTAGCAGCTTCTCCCACCAAAACTGAAAACCTTTTGAAGAAACTTATAGTTTTATGAGTGTGGCTGAAAACACAGCCCCAAAGGTTGATATTTAGTGTCGAAGAAGTACAAAGATTACTCTTCTTGATTTTGTTGGACTATGTGTGAAAGTACTCCAAAATGGTTCCAAAAGACACCCCAAAAATGCTTCAGAAACAGGATTTGAAAGCAAAGAGTGAAGCTTTGTGGGACCAAAACATGTTCAAGGTAATGTTAACCTTAGTCTTTCCCCATCTTCAGACACCACAAGAGTGTAGCTTAGTGGCAAGAGATTGCTATTATTAATGGGGGAAAGAGTATTCGGACCTCTTGGGAAGTACCGGGAACATCTATCTTCCTTGATTGTTGAGGTACTACCTCACGCACAACCAATGGTGCCAACGGTGACTCAGATGACAAGGTATGCCAAGGTCTACACTTTGGTCATTGCCTTAATCGTAAGCCTTGGAGAAAGCTGAGGGGGGGTGCTCGCTTCGCTCGTACAAAAGGAACAAAGCTTTTGCATCGAGCTGCTCTGATACGAGTGAAGTAATTCAACGGTGATACAACATAGTGCGCTCTCCTTCTCGAGAGCTTCACAGCAATATCCTCATAGTAGAAAAATGAGATCCTAGGGTTCATATTACTTTCTCATCAGTTTTCACATCCATTTGGACTAACTCTAAGTCCTCCATTGCAACGAATCCAAGCAACATGCACAAGGTAGTCTTCTTGACCACCAGAGAGAAGATTTCCTCAAAATCAACACCATGTTGTTGCTTAAAACCCTTTGCAACAAGTCATGCTTTATACTTTGGAGAAGCACTATCTGATGTGAATTTCAGCTTATATACCCATTTACATGGTAAAGCTTTCGTGCCCTTTGGAAAAGGTACTAAATACCAAGTACCATTCTTGTGAACAAAATCTAGCTCACTCTTCATGGCACGCTCCCACTTGACATGATCCCCTGTCTGCATAGCCTCTTTGTGGCAAGAAGGCTCATCAGCATCTCTTAGCATAACAAAATATAAACTTGGAACATATCTATCAGGTGGATGTGAGACACCTATAGAGCATCTCAATGATTCCTAAATAGGAACATGTGCAAACTGATCTAATCCAACATTCTCTTGAATGTTCCTATGTGCAACATTTTTATGCATGCTAACTGGAGGAATAGTATCCTCAAACACCACTTGTCTCACTTCAACCTCCTTAATGGGCTGTTTATGCATCTTAAACTCATTGAAAATGACATCGTTACTTCTGATCACTAACTATGTTTTAGGATCCCATAAGCGATATCCAAATTGTCCTTCTCGGCCATATCTAAGAAAAATGTGTTTCTTTCACTTATGGTCCAACTTTTATCTAAGACTCTTGGGTATATGAACATATGCTTCACAGCCAAAAACTCGAAGATGATCATAATATGGTGGCTTCCCTGTCCATAACTCTTGTGCCACTTTCATACCTTTGGCAGTACTAGGTGAAAGGTTAATCACAAGAACTGCAGTCAATACTGCTTCTACCCAAAAGCCTTGTGAGAGGTTTGCATGATGCAACATAGAAACTACTCTATCTTGAATAGTTCTATTCATCCTTTCAGCTACACCATTCTGTACTGGGCTATAAGGAGCTATAAAATCTCTACGAATCCCTCTAGACTCATAGAAAAGGCTGAATTCATGTGAGGTATACTCACCCCCATTATTTGAATGTAAAGCCTTAAGCTTAGTTCCTTTTTCAGTCTCAACTGAAGCAAGCCATTTTCTAAAAGTAGGGAATACCTCATCCTTCGATTTGATGGGATATACCTAGACTTTTCTAGTGGCATCATCTATGAAAGTGACAAAGTAAAGAGAACCACCTAAGGACCTAGTGGGCATAGGACGACATGAACAAGATCTAAAGGCTGAATTGAAGAGTCAACGTGCATTCTATGCACATTTCTAATTTGCTTTTCATATTGACAATGCTCACAAAATGAAAAACAGAGAAATGTAACACAAGTAAACCACTACGAGATATGTGGCCAAACAACCATGCGAAATACAAGCCATAGGCTGTTCAATAACAACTAACAAGTGTTCTTTCTGTGATACAAATAAAGGATAAAGTGAGCCAACTTTGCTTCCTTTTGCAATAACCATATTGCCCTTTGATATACGAAAGGACTGAGCATAGAAGACCACCTTGTAACCAAGGTCATCAAGTTGAACAACTAACATCAAACTACGTGATAACTGAGGTACATGGCATACATTATGCATAGTAAATTTTGAACCATCAATGAACTACAGAACCACATCTCCAATCCCCAGAATGTCATACGAGTAAGAGTCATCAAGTCTCACGGTACCAAGAGACTTTACGGCATAATTAGAGAACCATTCTTTGTGAAAGATGCACCAAAATCTAGCAGCCATGTATGAGAAAGAGAATCAGCCATAAGAGCTTCAGTTGGCACAATACTATTAAGTGTCAGCACATCAACATCATCAGAAATAACATTAATTTCTTCAATCTTCATGGTTGAAGTAGATGGTGTAGGTAACTGTTTAACATGCCCATCAACATTATGTCCTTTAATGCATAACAATCTTTCTTTATATGTCCTTTCTTATGAGACTAATGGCATTCGATATCCCTCTTCCTTTATTTACTTCTACTCTTATTCCATTGAAAATGCTTTTCCTTGTTCTTGCTCCTGCCACATTGTTGATTCTTTCTTTGGTAAGAATCACGAACATTATATGCATCTCCACTCTGAGTGCCAACCATAGATTTCTACAAATCTCCTCACTCAAGAGTGCTCCACATATGTCATCATACACGAGTTTACCACTAGGTGCACTATTGCCAATAGCTGTGAAAAACGTTTCCCATGATGATGGCAAGGTGCATAACAACAATACTGCTTTCATTTCATTATCCATATCCATTTTCTGAGCCTGTAACTAGGAGAATATAGCATCAAAATCGTTTAGATGAGCAACAACATTATCTGTGTCCTTCATGAGAAGGTCATATAATTTTCTCATTAGATACACTTTATTTGATGCTGTCTCTTTTTTTATGTATTGCATAAATTCTTCCAAAGCTCCTCTACACTTTCACAGTCTAATAGTGTAAAGTAAACATTAGCTGCCAGATGCAATGGTTAAACCTGGCCGTTTCATCTAACTCATCCCAATCATCTTCATCCATGTCAGCAGGCTTCTTTGAAATCCCA
Source organism: Ceratopteris richardii (assembly GCA_020310875.1). Classification (NCBI taxonomy): domain Eukaryota; kingdom Viridiplantae; phylum Streptophyta; class Polypodiopsida; order Polypodiales; family Pteridaceae; genus Ceratopteris; species Ceratopteris richardii. The sequence continues at coordinate 37,241,996 of CM035407.1, forward strand.
TTTAATTGCTTCCATTGCCTCCTTTGAATCAGCACATCTTTAATTTGATTCTTCCATAGAGCAAAGTTTGTGCCATCAAATTTTTGGATCTCAAAATTGTCTTTGCCCTGCAAGTTATAGCTCCTCCTTGGAACATTGGCACTAGACCTTGATCCACTAGATGTGCCTGAGACCTTTGATGCCATGATGGTAGAGAACCAAATAGAATGATAATGGAGCTAGAAGTATCCAAACACCAATGAATACGTGTATCAAGGAGTAAATCCACCACTATATAGTTGACAAAACCAAAAATTTGGAAAGATTTTGCCAGAGTATCCTCTGCAAAATGAGCGTATGACCAGTGTCAAAATATCATAAAATTGCAAGTACTGACATGTTTATTTGCATAGTGAATCACTGACTCCACTCCATATAATCAATTACCCAATAGAAGCCAACTAGGCTTATCAAGCACCTATGAACAACTATCATACATCTCCTATGGCGAGGCTGAGTAAGGCTTCCACCTGCATCACTGAAGAGACCCCGACATTTGGGTGTTCCTAGTTAAGAAAACCTCAACACGACCCTCTTTATCAAATGTAAAAGGCTTTATGCAAAAACATAACCAGTATATCAATGACCACATGGACGTACATAAGCAATATCCACAAAAGCATACATGGTGTGTATGTGCTCAATATATGCAGTAAAATGACATGAAAAGGCTGAATGCAATGCCCAAAAACTAGCCAACAACACCTGCAAGTGTTTGTCAACTCTCATGTTTATGCTAAAAAAATTTGCATAAATTTGTAGCACTTGCTCCCACCAAAACTGAAAACCTTTCGAGAAACATGTAGTTTTATGAGTGTGGTTGAAAACATAGCCCCAAAGGTTGATATTTATTGTTTGAGAAGTACAAAGAATACTCTTCTTTATTTCCTTGGACCTGTGTGAAGAGAACTATGTGCAAAAGTACTCCAAAATGGCTCTAGAAGGCACCTCAAAAATGCTTCAAAAACAGGCTTTGAAAGCAAAGAATGAAGCTTTGAGGGACCAAAACATGTTCAAGGTAATGTTAACCTTAGTCTTTTCCCTTCTTTAGACACCACAAGAGTGTAGCTTAATGGCAAGAGATTGCGAGGGTTAAGTGAGCTCTGGGGGGAACAATATTGGGATAGGTGAACTCCCGGGAAGTATCAGGAACCTCTATCTTCCTTGATCATTGAGGTCCTCCCTCCACATAGCCAACATTGCCAATGGTGACTTCAGTGACTTAGATGACAAGGTATGCCAAGGTCTATGCCTTGATCACCACCTTAGTTGTAAGCATTGGAGAAAGCCAAAAGGTGGGGTGTGCTCGCTTTGCTTGCACAAAAGAAACAAAGCTTTTGCATCGAACTACTCTGATACCAGTGAAGTATTTCGGTGGCAATGCACCACAGTGTGCTTTCCTTCTTGAGAGCTCCACAATGATATCCTTGGAGTAGAAAACTGAGCTCCTAGGGTTGCACATGGTACTCCGCATAGAGGCTGCAGAATATGCAGAAAAACACAGCACATAGGGAGCACGAAGATAGACTTCTTAGGTCTTACAAATGTGGTCGAACTTACAGTCTGTGGCTGACCAGGCCACTATATGTTTTATTAAAGAACATATACAAAGAAGTGTCCAGTGGCCATTTGGCCTTTCACATGGACACTAACGATAACATTTTTGATATCGCCATTAGAGTTAATGAAACAAACCGTACCTTCACCCTTTGTAGGACATCTTGCTTTGTTCCCTACCTTTATTGTGATGGGTTCCTTTAGAGGCTGTAAGGAACTATAAAGGTCTTTTCCGCTCGTCATGTGATCAGATGCACTACTATCCAACACCCATGAGTCATCTGTTCGTGAATGTTCAACCGAGGAGCACACCTCCTCTATCATAACAAGTAACTCAAGCTCTATTTTTGTTGTGTTGGTAGACTCCTTGCCCTTTCCACCTTTTGAAGAGCCACTCTTCCCTTCTGCCTTCTTGATGTGACAGTCTTGGATTCTGTGTCCCTACTTCTTGTAGTGGAAACATTCTCCCTTGAACTTCTTTTTGTTGTTCTTCTTTTTGTCTCCATCTTTTGAAGAGTGTGCTTTGCCTCCTTTGGCATTTGCTGTGAATGCAGCATCTCCTTTACTGCTGCCACTTCTTGCCTTAAGCTGCAGCTCCTCCTCCATAAGTAAGGTACTGAATTCTTCAAAAGCTAAATGGTTCAGGTTTGATTTGAGTATTAAGAGTAGTTAACAAACCTCAAACTTAGGAGGACAGATTAGAAGACAACGTTGAGCTAGCTCCTCACTTGACTTTTGAACACCTTCTCCTACCATTTGATCTCGTAGATTCTTTATGTGAGTGATAAACACCTCTGCAATCTCCCCATCAGCAAACCTTTCTACTGCTAGTTGATTTTCCAAGTTCTGAATCCGTGTCTGATTACGAGTTTCATATTGATTTCTCAATACGTTCCATGCTTCACGTGCCTTGGTAGTATGCTGAATGGGAGTCAGAACACTATCAGAAGTACTTGTAACTAGAACATAGAGTGCATCTACATTTCTATGTTTCCAAGCACATAGAAGATAAGCATCAAGAGGAATCATTCAACCAGGATTGTTTGGATTAGGTCTTTCTTGGGGCTCATGATCAGTCCCAAGAACACTCTCCAAAAGCTCATATGAATCAAGGATAGAAGTGATTTTAAACTTCCACGGGGTGTAGTTTGTACCATCAAGTTTACCTTCAGTGAAGGTTGGTGGTCATATCTGCAATGTTGGGATGACCGGCATCACTACTGCTCCTATCTGTGCTCCACCTACTCCTGTTGATGAACCACCTTGATACGATACCAATTATTGGCACGATACGACACTATTGAGCAAGATGATATGATACTATATTTGCTCTCGATACAATACCTCTATCGGTCACAATACGATACGAACCTCATGATATGATACTAGTAGCCAAACAATACGTATCTTGAAATTCTCGGCACGATACGATACCAGATTAACTCATGATACGATATAAGTAGTTGGGATGATACAATATCACTATGTGAACGATACAAAGATTATGACAATACGATACTATGAGAAACATGATATGATACTGGGTGGACTGTGATACGATACCACCTAAGGATCACAATCGCAATACCAACACTTGGCGATACATGATACCTTGACGGTATCGCGATACCTCAAGGTGGCATGCATGATACAGTACAAGGGAAGTATCGTGATACTAGGGAGTTTTGGCATCACGATACCAAAACTCAATCGATCGTGATACTATAGCCAAAAGTAACCAAAACTAAAAAAGTTTTTCTGCAAACTGTGTGTCCTTCTCTCCTCTTCCCCTCTTGCTCACTGTGCCACTCAAAACTCTCTCAAAACCTTCTTTTCTACCCCACAATACCGCATGTGTGTTTAGTCACATCTATGAGTGATCTTTAGATTTTTTGAGGTTCTAGAGTTGAAGAACTCAATCGCTGCTCTCCACTATACTTGTTCAAGACAAGTGACTGAGAAATGACTATTTTTTGGGTTTTATGGCCTTGGTGAACCAAGTGCCTCATCTGAACTAAACTAGAAAATTTTTGGGATGTTCTCAAGGTGTCCTACTTCTCCTATCCTTCTCCTCTTGCTTCCCTAAACCCTAAATCCTTCCTCACTCCCTCACTCCTAAACCTAAACCTAAAAACTCATTATACACACTCCTAAAGTGTGAAGTAACAAGTGCTGAAATACTTGATGACTTGCCACTGACTGAATTCACCTCTACAAGTACGATTCATTCACTCCATAGCCATAACCATCACGAAGGCACCTTGGTTGGGCTATTCCCTAGCAACCGTGCCAAAAAGGTGTGTACCTAAGTCGTGAAGTCTCAAGGACTTGTGTCGATGAGACTATACCTCAATCACCCCACAAGTGCATATAGTGGTGGATTAATACATGTTTAATCATCAATCCAAAGAAGTAGATATACCAAATGTATGAAGACATGTGCACACATGATGGTAAGTGAAGTATCAATACTATAATGCATGTGAGTGGTCTCAACTACCTCTCCAACTTACCAGCTCTCTGAAAATGCATGTTGTGATACCATTTACAGCAGTAACCACAAATTCAAACTTTTCTCTCAGCTCTGAACTACGAATATGATCAATAGTAGGTTCCTTTTGAAGCTCTCGATGAGATGCTGTCGGGAAGAAGGAGGCCGGGCAGGAAGCCGGCGCTGGGGTTGGATTAGGCTCCTCACTGGTGTGCGTCCGTTCCCGCTGTCCTGCGAGCGGCGTCTGCGCGTTGGGCGCCTCGCCTAGACTCTCTGGAGTGTGGCGATCCTCGTAGGGCCCCTGCCCCTTGAAAGTGGTGAGACGTGCGTGCGTACGCGTGGGACTGTAGGTGTCGGGAAAGAGACAATCGGATATAGCACTAATACACGGGATGCAGATGAAGCTCAATGATGCGATAAAAAAGTAATGGCGATCGACCAATGAAAATGAATGATACAGTGATGCCCGCTACAGTGCGGGTCCGCGATACAAAAAATCCGCTACAATGCGGAACATGTAAATACAATAAATGCCGCCGCTACAGTGCGGATCGGCTGGATATGATATGCCTCTTGCTACAGTGCAAAAAGGTGCCCAGGATCTTTGACTTCAGTCTTCGCAGATGGAACTTTTCTTCACTTTGGGTCTTCGATCTTCAATCAAAGCTTCTCTTCAGTCTTCTTTGGCAATAGTTTTACTTCACTTTACTTCAATAGTCCATGTAAAATCAAATACCTGGAGAATAGATGCACCAAGAAAATCCACGAGGGACTCTTTACTTCAGGCTTCAGTAAGCAATTCTTTACTTCATATAATCCTCCAAAATCATCAACCTGGAAAGAAGTTCCACACAGGAGATCCACGGGATGGGGTTTTTAAATCATCAGTACTTAAAAACATATTAAACTTATTTGAATGATATACACATAAATATACGGAAAACAAAACATATGCATGATTTGTTAAATTCTTCTTTTCTTCCCTCCTTCTCTTCCCTTCTTCTCTTTTCTTCTATTTTCCTCTTTTCTTGATTAGTTTTTCCACTTGTGAATGTCTCATTGTTGAAGGCTTATCATCTCTATGCCCTATCACAATTTGATCTCTTCTTGATCGAGGATGTAAAACACCAATAGAGTATGGTAGGAAACATATGAGCTCATCTATCAAGAGTAGAGTTGCATTGTCACTATGTACTTCATTGATTGACATGTGCCCATTCTGGGACATGAACTAAATGTCCACAAAAGCTTCCTGTGCTTTTAAAATCTTTCATTATTTACGATATCTTAGCATATTTTGCCTTGTATCATGAAGAGATTTTGCAATTAAAATCCTTTTGACAATATATTTCCATTTGTTGTCTCTCGATAAAACTTTGCTTTTAGAGATCTGTCACGATGACACATGGCCCTCCCTCTCTCTCTCTCTTAATCGCGTGTTAAATTTGTTGCGCATCTCTCTCTCTCTCCCATAGTCTCTATCTACAATAGTGCAAACTATACATTCTCTCTCTATGCTAATTCGATCCTCGCTGCCGCCTTAGAGTATCTCCACGTGTTCTCCTCATGATTCACCTAAGCAAGAGACGTCGATCCCCTGTAGCACCGAGTCTCTTTCTATATTTCTCATCCGATAATCGTCCTCCATCGTCTCTCTTCCGATTTTGAGTGCGAGCTATGCCGACAAGATTCCCTCTCTCTCTACGTCTTTCTCTCTCTACACGTAAGCCTCTCAGTAGCCGAGTAGCCGCCAAGTCCCCTGTCCTCAGTCTACTGTGCCACGTAGTGAGACAATCCTCCAGATAGCCCTCGAGATATCTCTCTACAATCCTCTCTCCCAACAGGTCATTTGCGCATCTTTGCGACTGCGACATCGTGGCCTCTCTCTAAGAGCACCGCCATCATCCGACTTATCTCCCGGATTGCTCCGGCCCTACGCGCAAAGATCTCTCCTGGAAGATCTGCGTAGCATCGACGTCTGGATTCAAAACTGGCCTCCTCTCTCTGTGCACACATCATGTGTAATTCTCTCTCTTCTGATTGTGGCTAGCAGGTCTTTCGCCTCCGCGCACGCATCCTATCAGCAGGAGTTGGTTCTCTCTCCCCTCTCGGAGCATGTTGCGCGAATCTCTGCTGATCGAATACATGGGGCACAAACGTTCATGCATATTCGTAATGCAAAGAATCCTTTGGATAAATGTTTCTTGACTTCATACATCCTTTCAAGGTAGCCAGACACACCCTAAAAGATGTCGCTCTCAGACACAGGTGCTTCGACAGTGATTCGTCATAAGAATTCACATCATATCATATGACTCTACATTGCTTCCTTCAAGCAGAACATACCCAGTGCATACATTCTCTACTCCACGGCACAGCCATGTCTACTGTTGTAGTCCACCATACTCTCTCATTTGTTTCCTTCATTTTCTTTCATCGAGTTCCAATCAACAACAAAACGAATCTAGCACCACAATCTCTCTTACTATTTCTGTCTCCCCCTCTCATGACATGGAAATGGAGAGCAAAACAAAAACATGATCAAGCAAGAATAGACAAGGAGCATACCTGGAAAGAAGTTCCACACAAGAGATCCACGGGATGGGGAAGAAACAAATGAATTTGCACTTATTTATAGGCCTTCCCGCGCTAGGACTTCCTTCTAGAATGTTCTAACCTCCTTACTCAACTTTCTAATCCAGAATCATCTTGCATGTTCATCTGCTATTTTAGGAAAATCCCATCTCTTAATTCTATTTTTGGTTTTTCCTATTTTTATTTTTCCAATTCTTCTTTTTCTATTTTTGGTTCTTTTTCTTTTCCCTTTTTATTTTTTCTTAAATTAAGGTTTGCTTTCACACTTTATACACAAATTAAATAAATTCCAAGGGCTAGACTTATGGTAAATGACAAAACTAAGGTTCCAACCTAGGGTCTCCATGGGGCTAGACTTAGTTTCATGGACTATTTACAGAAATCACATGGTTTTGCATCTCACAGTCAATTAAATCGGCCAAAACATGTATAATTTTTACCACTTTCTCAGTGAAAACACCACACAAAACTCATAAAATCAATCAACTTTGAAAAAAATTCAGGCACACTTCCCTGTGGGATTTCATCCCGACATTCGCCCCCACTAAACCTCCACATCGTCCCGATGGGCCAACCTGCAAGATCTAACAAAAGCGTATCAGGGTTCTTTTGAAATACTTTTAACTTTTTATGTTTTTCTTTTCAAAATCAAAGCATGACTTCATGCAGTACATGCAATTTTTATAAAGATTAGTATAAATTTTGGACAATTATGCAGATTTAAGCTTTACAAACATCATACTATGTTTTTGCGTCTGCAATCTGACAAGTAATCACATGAATAAACCGTTGGCTTTCTAGATCTTCTGTTTGCTCAACCGGTTCAGATCCAACTGCTCATTCTAAGTACTAGCATATACTTATGTTTCTACTAACTCTGTTTGTAGAGTATACCTCGATTCCCACTATTTATCTCCTAATGTCCAACTCTCCATTATATCTCTTTCTTTTCCTTTTTCTTTTTCATTTTTCTTTTTCTTTTTCTTTATTTTTTCACTTCATCTCAGCTCAGCATTTATTCTTTTTATCTTTATTTCACAAATCGGCCTATGTCGAGATCGGGTGCGACTCATGGACTTGTCCGCCCGGCCAATTTTATCCCACTTGTCCGCCGACCCGACATAGCGCACGATATACACAACATCAGCCCTACATGAAATCGACGTCAGCTCGTGGCTCAGATCACCCGGCCAGAGTGACTCCACCCACCTACCGACCCATGCACGCACATGACAACAGATAGGTCAGGCCTACGATGAAACTAGCTATGGCTCGTGGCCTTGATCGCCTGACCAAGGTGGTTCCACTTGCCTACTAGCCCATCGTAGCGCACTAACAACATGCACATACATATAAGCTGGCTTGAGTATGAAGGTTTTTCATAAATCGTGATCCATATGGAGGTAAGATCTCGCAAAGAATAAATAGTAGGATCCAGAGTTTCCCACTCACTAAGTGTTCAAATCAATCAGCATATACATGCACTTGGTCTAAGCATGCCATCACATTCCCAAGCTTTCACTCTCAAAATCTCTAGTCTGCTAACTGATTCATTCATATCATTCCTAGTCGCTCATGCATCATGCAAACCCATAATAGATATTTGTTATCTTCATTCTACATGATTTTCTTAAATTCATACATATCTTTATCACACAACAATGCAATGCATTTGCTCTTTTAAATGGAAAACAGAAACCAAATCAGAAACATTTCACCTGATCATTTTGCTTCATCTTGTTGATATATTTAGGTAGTGATGTGTGTGAACACTCTAGGACTGCCGGGGCACTTTTTTCCCTCTTTAGGAGGTTTTTCTCCCCCGGCTTGTATATACATCTACATTGAACTTGTCCATACAGATGTATGGGGACCAAGCAAAGACCCTTCAATCTCAGGATCAAGGTACTATGTATCTTTTATTGATGATTATAGCAAGTGGACTATATTGTACTTTATGAAGCACAAAGATGAAGTGTTCAGCTGTTTTAAAAAGTATCTTGCACTTGTTGAGAATCAGACATGGAAGAATCTAAAGAGGCTAATGTCAGATGGAGGAGGTGAGTACTTCTCCAATGAGTTTGAAGCATTCTTGCAAGACAGAGGAAGCAAGAGACAAATCACCACAAGGTATACTCCTGAACAGAATGGGGTAGCTGAGAGAAGAAATAGGTTGATTGTTGAAACAACTAGGTCAATGCTAAATGAAAAGAAATTACCTAACTACCTATGGGTAGAGAGTGTTTCTACTGCCACTTACCTCATTAATAGGTTACCATCTAAGTCCCTTGATGGGATGACTTCTTATGAAGCATGGCATGGGAAGAGACCCTCACTTGATCATTGCAGGATATTTGGATGTGTAGCATATGTACACATTCCTTCTCAGATAAGAGGTAAGCTAGACCCTAAAGCTGAGAAATGTATCTTTATTGGATATGATCTAAATCAGAAGGGGTATAGGTTCTACAACCCTTCAAATAAGGGATTCATGGTTAGTAGAGATGTTGTCTTGATGAAAATGATTCTTGGAGGAGGAGTTTCCAAGTCTTGCTAAGGAGGAACCTACTCAGAATGAAGACTCCAATTCAGATGATGAAGACATTATCAATCTTGAAGAATTCAAGGCATGGAAGTCCAAAGGCAAAATCAAGATGAAGAAACTTGAAGACATACATGAATCTTCAAATCAATCAATCAGAAGATCACAAAGGGAGAGCAAAAAACCTATCAGATATGGGTATGACACCTCTCTTGTTACTAAACACTCTGTTTATCTTGCCAAAGACTTTTCAATTGAAGAACCAGGATCATATGAAGAAGGAAAGACCAAGACAGAATGGATGAGGAGATTGAAGCACCCAAAGAAAGTGACACATGGGAACTAGTACCAAAGAAAGATTCCATGAAGGTAATTGGATCTAGATGGATCTATAAACTCAAAAGGAATTCTCATGGGTCAATAAATAGGTACAAAGTCAGATTGGTGGCCAAGGGTTTTGCACAAACCCAAGGCATTGACTATGAAGAAACATTCTCACCTGTAGCCAAGATGCCAACCATCAGGGTGTTGGTAAGTGTGGCTGCATCTAAAAATTGGAACATGTATCAGCTAGATGTAAAAAATGCTTTTTTGAATGGATGGATTTTAGAGGAGGTATATCTGTCACAACCTCCTGGCTATGAGGATCCAAACAAGGTAACATATGTGTGCAAATTGAATAAAGCTCTTTATGGATTGAAGCAGTCACCTAGGGCATGGAATCACATGTTAACCACATACCTTCAAGACCAAGGTTTTGTCATGAGCAAGGCAGAAACTTCTCTATTCATCAAGAGAAGCAATTCAGAGGTAATATACCTATGTGTACATGTTGATGATATCATACTTATAGGTAATGATGTCAATGGAATCAGACAAATCAAGAACTAGATGATGAAGGAGTTCAAGATCAGTGAACTAGGTTAACTCTAGAATCTATATTACTCAGAAAAAATACATACAGGATATGTTGAAGAAGTTTCATTTGCAGGATGCAAAAGTTGCAAACACTCCAATGGAGGTAAACCTAAAACTAAGTGCCCATGAAGGTGATGAAATTGATAATATTACAGGTTACCAAAGTATAGTTGGAAGCTTGAACTATGCTACCTTAACAAGGAAAAAAATTGCATATGGACTTAGTGTGCTAAGTGAGTTCATGCACAAGCCAAGGGTACCTCACTTAGAAGCTGCCAAAAGAATTCTAAAGTATCTCAAAGGCACTCAACATCATGGTTTGTATTTTCCTTACACATCAGACTTGGACATTAAGATCTATTCAGATGCTGATTGGGCAGGATGTAAAAATGATAGGAGAAGCACTTCAGGATACATTTCATTTGCATGTGATAAACCAATATCATGGTCTTCAAAGAAGCAACCTACTGTTGCTTTTTCTTCTAGAGAGGTAGAGTATAGAGGATTGGCAAATGCCACTCAAGAAGCCATATGGATCAAGTTATTGTATACAGAATTGGGCTTGTATACTAGCTCACCATTGATATTTGGAGATAATACAAGGTCACTTCACCTTGCAGCTAATCCTATTTATCATGCTAGGACCAAACACATAGAGGTCCATTACCATTATGTGAGAGAGAAGCTATTAAGCAAGGACATTCAACTAACATATGTATCTACCAACATGAAGTGTGCAAATTTGTTAACTAAAGCATTGGATAGCACCAAGCTTTGCAGGTTCAAATCAATGATTGGATTGCAGGATATACATGAAGACTAAAGACGAAGACCAAGCCAAAATGTTTGGCTTGAGGGGGAGCTGTTGGTGCAATTCACACGCCTACACATTTGGCTTGTAGCTCATACACATATGAAGATGCATAGGAATCAATGCTAGTGGTTAATTACCACTTTATCCTTTTGTAAAAGTCACATTTTGACTTGGAATCTTTGTGACCACCTACCCAAGGGAGTCATGGATTTTATTAGTTGAAAAGCATAAATCGATTAGAGAGAATATCTCCTAGGATGTAGGAGCATGATTATAGAGAGCCAAAGTTTGAATTCAAATTCAAACTTTGAACTCAACCACTATAAAAGATCAATTCAAAAAGTCGCGGGTAGAAGAGTCACTTTTCGAGCGTCTCATTCTCATTTCTGAGTGTATGTGAGGTCTACACTCTAGCCCACACCTATCCACACCATTAGGCAATGATCTTCATCCTATGGCATTGTACAATAGTGTTCATTAATACATATATCTACATTGTTCATTTCTGAGTTCTCTGTCATAGTGTCTGAAAGCTAGTCAACTTGTGGAGATCATATCTCACTCATTTCTTCACCAAATTCAACGATCTATAGCTTTATGGAACCAGATCAAAGTTCTCTACATCCTACCAAGACTTTAAGGATTTATATTCAGCCATTGGAGAGAAAAGTTCGTCGAAGTGATATTGGTTGAAGTCTGGAACAGTCCTAAAATATCAGGGGTAAAGGTTTACTTGCTAAATTGATTTCTCTGAGCATATTTAATCTTTTTTAGTAATTCCACTTGGAATAGTTAGCTTGATAAGCTAGTTAGTTACCCCTAAAAGGAATTTTTCCAATTCCTACTGTGTTGGGCATACTGAGCAAAAGATACAGCAGGTATATTGTCAAAAATAGAAGGTTTTCTTGAAGACTTGACGTTCAAAGTTGTTTGTTTTGATTCTATCTTTTCATACATCATTTCCAAAGTACATAGGCCATTTTATGGTGTCATTGGAAAGCTAAGAAGGTCCACTTATCAACTCAGAAGCATCAAAGGGCTGGTACGAAGCAGGATTTGCTAGTACCTACTCATCATCTTGAAGTGTCCATCCACCATTCCCAACGGTTAAGGATCTACTCCACAAAGGACTTATAATGCCTAGTTCTTCTCTGTTTGGAGCACCTATTCTCTTTATGGAAAAGAAGAACAAGACTTATAGGATGTGCATTGAATATAGAGCACTCAATAAGATCACAATTAAAAATAGATATCCTATTCATAGGATAGATGAGTTGCTAGATGAACTTTGTGGAGCACATATTTTTAGCAAAATTGATCTTAAATATGGTTATCATCAGATAAGAATGACACAAAATGAAATTTATAATACTACTTTTAGAACTCAAACTAGTCACTTTGAATTCATGGTAATGCCTTTTAAACTTACCAATGCATCTGCTACATTTGCACGTATGATGAATAACATTTTTATCGATTACCAAGCTTTTGTTCTTATTTTCTTTGATGATATACTTGTCTATAGTGAGAATGACAATGACCATGAAAATCATTTAGCAACTATGTTTAATTTGTTATGCAAAAACAAACTTTATGCCAATCTTGAAAAGAGTTATTTTTTCCAAAAGGAATTAGAGTATTTAGGACATATTGTTTCTAGTCAAGGCATTCATGTAGATCCAAAGAAAATTAAAGTAAGTGAAGAATGGTCTGTACCTCAATTTGTGAATGGTGTATGCTCTTTTCTAGGATTAGCTAGTTTTTATAAAAAAATGTAAAAGGTTTTTCTTATTTAACACTCCCACTCACATTATTATTGAAGAAAAATTTAAAATTTGCATGGGGATTAGCACAACAACAATCTTTTGAAAAACGCAAACATGCACTTTCTCATGCACCTATTTTGCAATTACCAGATTTTGCACAACCTTTCCATGTAGTTACATATGCTAGTGGTTTAGGCATAGATGCTGTATTAATGTAAAATGAACATCCCACTGCATTTGAAAGTAGGAAACTTAAACCTTTTGAAAAGAATTATAGCACATATGATAAGGAACTTTTGGCTGTTCTGCACAATCAAAGAAGGATGGCAGAGACGACAAGAAAATAGAAAAGCAAAAATTGTTTTGCAAGTACTGTAAAGCAAATGATCATGTCATAAAGAATTGTCCAAAATTGGCTACAAATGAGACAAAGAAGAAAGAGGCTGGAATGGTTGTTGCTAAGGCCTCTACATCGAAAACAGAGTCTGCTAATCTAGTGCAGAATGAAGAATGGGTGTTTACTGCTGTTTGCAAATTTGACCCATCTTCTCCTGAACAGTGTATGTCTGTAGTAGACTCAGATGTTTGGTACTTCCATTGTGGGGCAACCAAACACATTACCTCACAACGTAGTTTCTTCACTTCACTCGAGCCTCCCCTACATGGAATACTGTCACATGTGCCAACAACTCCTCTTATCCTATCATGGGAGTTGGTAAGATCATTCTGACTTCTACTAATGGTAGTTCTTTTACATTGTCGGATGCTTTATTTGTGCTAGGGATCAAGAAGAATGTGTTATTAGTTTCAACTTTAGCCAAGATTGGCTTGGTTATGAAATTTATTGATGATAGATGTACAATTCATGATCTATCAAATGGCAATGTGATTATTGCTTTTGGCATTTTATGTCGTAGGCTGTATAAGCTCATAGACTATGAAACATTGTGAATGATTCAGCATGTGTAGTACATGATTCTTAGGCTATGTCAGATGAAAAGCTTTTGCATGCACGCTTTGTTCATCTAAATTTTGCTAGTTTGCTATGCTTGTAGAAATCTAAAATGGTGTCCTCTTTGCCCAAACTTGAGGCAATTGGTAAACATGTTTGTGAAGGTTGTTGTTGTTGTAGTATGCCCTTGGGAGCCAAGACCCACACCACCTTGCATGGAAGCAAGAAGGAAGGCCCAAGAAAGACTCTCCTTTCATCCACCCCATCCTCCACCATGTTCAAGCCATTGGCCATCAGCCCGCAGCTATGCCACATGCTTGAAAATATGGAGCAATGGGAGTCAAGGATCCTAGTCACATATGTAAAATACAAGACAATTGCAACACTCTACTTACACACAAAGGAAATGCTAGCATGCACACACATCTCACTCTCACACTCTCCAAGACTAAATACATATATGCACAAAGCTTTAAGAGAAAGGAGAGTTCTTCCATTGAAAGGATTTTACATGAGAGCACGACCAAAAGCTCCCCTTTTACAAGAAATAAGCCTCTATTTATAGGCTAGACACATTCCCCCATGTGCTTCTTTTGACTAGTCAAAAAGGACATGCCTAACTAACATATCTCAAAAAGATCTTGGGAAATATTCTTTCTAACAACCATATCTCCAAGAATACGTGCGTGGGGATTTTTCTACATATCTACCAAAAATGTGAGTATTTACAATGTTTCAAAAGCCTTACTTTTGGAGAAATATCAAAAAGTGTCTAAGAGGGAGTTCTCATGTGAAACTCTAGGTATATGCAAAAAAAGGGGTTCCTATGCAAAGAAAGGGGTTCCTATGCACAAATAAAGATGTGTGCATGCCCTATACTCAACACCCTCCTCTCCCTAGACTTTGTCGTCCTCAACAAAGCTAAGATAAGGGGATCATACATAGCTGAACTGTTTTGAGTCTTCAAATCTTGAAATCTGCAGCCCTTCGAGTCTTTAGGTCTTCAATGTTGAGGGACACAATCCCCTTGGGGGGCAGTCAGCCCAACCATGTAAACAACAGCCTCTGTTGTCAAGTATGCAGCAATCCCTCTGAGCAAGTCTTTAGAGGACTTGAAAACTGTGAGTCCAAAAACTTCATGTGCATACACAACCATTGCAAACAAGACAGAGCAAGAAAGGGCACATCTTAGGATAGCAGTCCTAACATCAAAAAATGTACCAAGCTTCCCACAGGATGGCTGGGAAAGTGGACACAATCCCCAAAATAGGGCAATCATACACTGAATTAGCTCAAGTCCAATATCTAATAGCACACCCTGAGTAAGAAAGAGATTGACAGGGCACCACCAGCTTTGGCATCCATCAAGCTTCCAGTGTGAGGACCCACTCTGAGAATCTGAGGAACAACCATCTGGTGAGGAGCAGCCTGCAACATTTTGATTGGAAGACCAACTGTCAACCCTGAAGCCCAGGAGCCACCTTCCTTCATGCTTTGTTCATCCTTCGTTACTGTCGAGAACTACAAGTATAACTCAGTTTGTCAGAGCAACTCCATCTGCTTTGTTGAACCTCATATCAGCCAGTTTTGGAGCAGGTAGCAATAGCTTTTTTCTCAGTTTTTCCTAGATTTGTAGATATGGCCATTGTAAGCCTTGGAAGCAAACTAAGTCATGTCAGAAAGGGCACAATCAGAACCCACACTGGAGCCGTTGACAGAGGCAGCATCCAAGGAATCATATAGCAAATATCTTTGGATCTTTAAAGAAGAGAACTTGAGGCAAGATGTTGCCAAGCAAGGTATGAGAGAGCCCTAAGAAGACCAAAAGACCAGAACATAGATGGCCAACCGAAATCCTGTATTAAAGATTGAGAAAATGCCAGCCCTGTCACAGAACCAAGATTCATTCTACTGTACACCATAGCCAAGGACCTGCACCTTCCATACAATCCATACATGCACGAACAAAAAAGTAAAAACTTGAAGCCCACTTTTGCTGTAGCTATATCCCTGTATCAGTAGGGTCCAAGATGAAACATCTCGGATGAGAAGCCTATAACAAACATTCCTTGCATCTAAAAGGAAGCCACCTTTTGAATTCATGTCAATCAAAGTGTTGGCAACATACAGCTCTTTTCCAAATCCTTTTTCAACTGTCTCAGAGTGCCTCTCTTGCCCCGTCTGCATAAGACCTGCACAATTGAGGAGACTCTAGACCAGCACGGTGAATATGAGCTTGAATTTGTTTGGCATGCCGAAAATCTTTCCTAATCT
Organism: Ceratopteris richardii; assembly: GCA_020310875.1. Classification (NCBI taxonomy): domain Eukaryota; kingdom Viridiplantae; phylum Streptophyta; class Polypodiopsida; order Polypodiales; family Pteridaceae; genus Ceratopteris; species Ceratopteris richardii. The sequence goes on from CM035407.1 coordinate 37,257,944, forward strand.
TGCACTTCCTGTTTTAAAGCTTTCAAGCAACTGGATTCCAAAATAAGTACAGGAATCCTTGCAGGCCTCATTCCTAATATTAGACTTGCTTTTTTATCGGTTCAAAATAGAGGCACAGGGCAAAAACCTGTTTGCAGAAGCTTGAGAGAATCCTCTCCATCTACTTCTTTCAAATCAACTTCGGCCATTGTGATTCTGGTCTGGAGAAAAACACGGCTATCAGGTGCGATTGCAAAGGATTCCTTGACAGTCTGAAATTCTGAAGAAAGCTCCGCCGTTAGCTCCTCATGAACAACATCTTCAATCATTGTTTATAACCTTCAGATTTCATGTATGAAGAGGTAGCAGACATAGATTATCCACATGATCCATGCATCGGTGTCATCAAAAATGCTGAACTTGTTTGCTGCATTCACTGAACTAGAAGCGAGTGTTGATTGAAGCATCTTAGCCAGCATATCTACTAGAGAGAGAGCCCGTTCACCCCCATACAGATGTGGCCTTCGAGTTGTCCCTAAACCAAGAGATTTGGAATGCTGAGTACTGCTAAGTTCCCTGACCAACAGAATTCCTGGTTGTAATCATACTTTCATCCTTTGTGGCAGTAAATAAAAGTCTTTTGTCAGTAGCAGAAGCCTTCAGGTACCCAAATTAATCTGTGATGAAGTTCCAGCTTTGTTGCTTGGGGCACACTCATTACACAGCCAGCTTCAGCATAGTTCTATCCTTGCTCTAGAAACATAGCAGCTGCCCTCCTCGTTGCAGCAAAAATTGTTGGGAAAGTATGAGAGCAAGCGTTGATATAGCTGATATGGAGAGGATGCTGCCTTCATTCCTTCCAAAACATAATCCAATGCATCACAGCAGAGCCTTCCATTCCAGGAGCTGCCACCACCATGAATAGAGTCCTCCTAGCAGGGCCTGCCATAAAGTCCTCCTAGTAGGGCCTGCCATAAGGAAAACATTGAAAGCTTCCATGGGCCCTTGTGCTACAGTCATAATGCCAAAAAACTTTAGATTTCTATGAGTATCATCAGTCATATGCAGGACAAAGCTGACTGTAACAAAACCCTGTTCCTCTTATTAACAAAATCCAATATGTTTGAACACACAGGCTGATTTCTTTTTTGTAATGGATCTGGTGCATTTGAAGCCACCAAATCTCTCAGCATTATGCAGAAGGATGCACAGGAACCGACACCATCCCAGCAGGCTATACTCAAGAGGCATGTTCTTTTTGCTGTCCAAATCAGCTATTTCTCAAGTGTCTTGAGTATCTTCATCATGAAATGCTTGAACACTAATTTTCCACAAAGAACCAACTTCGAAAAGAATCAACAGGACGCTTTGACTGTCCATTAGCGAGACGATGACCATTCTTGAATTCCACTCTGAATTTGAATGGTGGGACCGATCATAATGATGTTTCTAGATCTAATGAAATTGGATCATTTGGTTCCTAGTCTTGAGACCAACTTTGCTCTGGTTTTGGGTTCTGTGGACACTGCTTTCCATAGACCACGGAGATCCTTCAACCATCTGCCTATACTGATCGTCCACATTCCAGATATATCATTGAACTCTCAGCCTTCATGATAGCAGTTTCTGACAACCAATCATCGAGCACCCAGGACCAGTTTCTGTAGTAATGTTGCTAGTAGATCTGTTGCTGCATCTTTTGTTGCGCCCTGCCCATCTGTCAGTAAACGGGCTTGATGTAGTTTTCCTGTTGCAGACATCTCCAGCCACCCTTTGCAAGAGCAGCACATACCTCACATGTCTTTTGAAAATTCTCCTTTCTCCATGCCTTCTCCCTGTTGCCAATAGCCTCTGAGTAAGGATGAGCTTGGCTAGCAGAAGAATTTCTTTGCACTCCAGCATGATCATCAAGGTTTGAAGGACTTGTTCCTGTGTCAACTTGGAGTTGCAGCATCATTATCAATTCCATGAGCCACCTCCAGCCAATACTTGTGCTGTTTTGCTCGATCTTACAGTGACTGAGAACTTAAGATTCTTATTGGACCCTCAGAATCATCTTGGCAGCAACACCCTTGTGGAAGCTTTCCAAAAAAAACTTTAGTGCCTTGATGCACTCATAATTAGCTTCCACAAATACAGGAGCAGCAATAATATTGGATATGCATCACCAACAAAAATATAACACCAGCCTCAAAATGAATTGCAGCAATGTTTTCAGACCCCATGTGGCAACATAAGGCCTCTCCATCCATTACAACCCCATCTGTTCCCCTTGTCAACTCTTCCAAGACATTGGCTGTTTTTGATGGAGCTAGTTTTCCTACTACATTTGTGTATCTTTTCAACTCCAGAATCACAGCATTTACCTTCAGCTGCTCATCCAATCCAGACATCTTTATTGTAATCATGTTGTATGATCTCAGAACTTTTCTAGATTCATCATGTCCTGATCCAGTGCTTCCTCTTCCTATGAAAGCTTCTCCAAGGTAGGCAGATGCCATTCTACCTGCACATGATCCATGCTCTCACACTTTTGGACATGTAGCTGCATCAGCATATATATAATTTCTAGAATGATGTCATCCTTGCCAATATCTGCAATGGACTGGGGGTCACAGAAAGATGCATCACATTCTCCAGTGCTACACCGTGAGTCTCCAAGAAGTGCTGTCTTCATGAAGAGTGCTGGGAGCAGGTCTCCTCCCAATCCAACTATGGACATCTGTAGATGAAGCTCAAAGTTCCTGTTTTTCTTCAAAGCCTTTGTTCTTAGACTCATACGATCTGGAGCATGCTTCAACCTTTAGATACCTGCAGCCAAGATTATTTTCATACCATGTAAAAAATGTAACCATGCCAACCCTAGACATGCAATCATATGGCCGGTGCTTTCATCAGAGCTCAGCTTCGAAAAAATGTCAGACTCTACACACAATTTTTTCAACTCTTTTTGTCATAGAAACAGGGTTTTTCTCCTTGGAAGTCCTCGGTTCTGAAGCTCGTCAGCTTCTCAAAAGTAGTCCCTGCCGTTTGTATTCCATCTTGTAGCTCGTCAACTTTTCTGGTTATGCATCAGCACAATCCCTCAGTATATCCTCAATCAACTGCCGAACTTCAGCAGTTAGCTTCTGGCGAGTACAAGAGTGACATCTGAGCATCTACTTGTGCTCCTTGCAGATTATTTTCAAAGGTTCTAAAGTTTGAAGCACCTGCAACCTTCGAGTTGGCTTATCCTCAAGACCACGGAGCCAAGCATGTCTCACACCTTGATCATTTCTAAGAGCATGTTTTAGTGCTGCACTTCTTGCAGCATGCCCGTGTCTGCATTCCATAATATTGGCAACCAACAGTAGTTTGATTTTTCCTGACTTCAATGAAGACGCCATCAAGATGTATAGGGACGACAAACCTTGAGCGTGAGGGAGAGATTGGTCCCAGGTCCGCATAGTTCAGTCTCACCCCAAAATGACTCAAAATTTTCAGAGAGAACTGGGCATAGCAACAAGATTTGAGGGTTTTCGGGAGCCTCAGAGCTCGTCCTGGTGCCACGGTAAGAGGGCATAGTCACCATGGTGAGAGTAGGAAGGGGGAAACTTGCAATACACCTTTCCAGCAAAGCGTTGTGACTTGAATTTGTTAATAGTCGGATATGAGAGAGTGTCCCGCCATCAATCTTGGTGTCCAAACATTGGTGTACACCACGGGCCAGAATTCCCGAGTCCTATCCAAGAAGCGGATGCCAAAATACCTCTGTGCACAGCAGCATTCTAACCAAGAAGGATCAGGGGGAGACAAGCTCGACCCAAATGAGGGGAGCTCAAAACTCACCCCCCGCATCAGGTAAGAACAGAGGGGGCTCGAACGAGCTCATCCCCCTGTGCAAAACACATGAAAGGTGAGTAAGTGGACACCATGGGAGATAGGAACTGCCAAGTTGATGCCCATCATGCCTGTCGGAGGCCTGTGCCCCTTCGAGTCCCCCATGTTTGCGAAGTGAATCCTGATGGAATGGAGTGCCAATAAGGACAATTAGACCTGCGGGCACTACACTTGAAACTCGGCAGAGAGAGGAGAAGGGGGAGCTCGCAAGGAGCTCACCCCCGCAGACAGGAGACAGAGCTTTCGCCACAATACCTCCAACACCCAAAGATAGAGAGAGAAGGGGATCGAAGGCGTTACACTTGACTCAGAGACCTATTTTGTCTCTCTTTTTTTTGGATTTTTTTTTTTTTTTGAAAGTGAAACGAGGGAGGGATCAGAAAGAGTACATCCCACCACTCTTTCCAAGGCAAACACTCACAGAGAGATGACAGAGGTGGATGGTGATGCCAAAGGTGGATGTGAAGTGGAGGTGTAAATGTGAGAGAGCAGGAGAGATGAGGGAGTTAAGGGTTGTTCTTGTGTAGTAAACAAACATGAACAAAACTAACCTACAAAAACATGGAAAAGGGGAGCAATTGGTCCAATGGAAGGGTGAAAAATGCCATGCCCACACATATGTCCTACGTAAATAAGCAGAAAAATTGCAAATCAATATCTTACCACATGCTCTTGAGCACTCCAAGTGATGAAAGGCCGTTCTTCCCCGGCAACGGCGCCAAATTTGTTGTTGTAGTATGCCCTTGGGAGCCAAGACCCACACCACCTTGCATGGAAGCAAGAAGGAAGGCCCAAGAAAGACTCTCCTTTCATCCACCCCATCCTCCACCATGTTCAAGCCATTGGCCATCAGCCCGTAGCTATGCCACATGCTTGAAAATATGGAGCAATGGGAGTCAAGGATCCTAGTCACATATGTAAAATACAAGACAATTGCAACACTCTACTTACACACAAAGGAAATGCTAGCATGCACACACACCTCACTCTCACACTCTCCAAGACTAAATACATATATGCACAAAGCTTTAAGAGAAAGGAGAGTTCTTCCATTGAAAGGATTTTACATGAGAGCACGACCAAAAGCTCCCCTTTTACAAGAAATAAGCCTCTATTTATAGGCTAGACACATTCCCCCATGTGCTCCTTTTGACTAGTCAAAAAGGAGCACATGCCTAACTAACATATCTCAAAAAGATCTTGGGAAATATTCTTTCTAACAACCATATCTCCAAGAATACGTGCGTGGGGATTTTTCTACATATCTACCAAAAATGTGAGTATTTACAATGTTTCAAAAGCCTTACTTTTGGAGAAATATCAAAAAGTGTCTAAGAGGGAGTTCTCATGTGAAACTCTAGGTATATGCAAAAAAAGGGGTTCCTATGCAAAGAAAGGGGTTCCTATGCACAAATAAAGATGTGTGCATGCCCTATACTCAACAGTTGTATTTTGGGAAAAATGCAACATCCCTCCATTCCAAAAGATGGTTCAATTCGAGCTATTCAGAAATTGTAGCTTGTTCATAGTGATGTTTGTGGTCCTATGCAGACACCCTCTTTTGGAAACTATCTTTACGTCGTGATTTTCATTGATGATTTTTTAAGGCATGCATGGGTATATCCACTGAAAGCAAAGTTTGAAGTGTTTGTGTGCTTCAAATAGTTTTTGGTTTTGGCAAAAAATCTGTCAGCATGTAAAATGGGAAGCCTCTATCCTGATCCAAGGGGGGAATATATGTCTTCTAAATTTAATGCATTTTTGACTGAACATGGGATAAAACATCAGTGTACAATTCCATATACACCTCACCAGAATGGAGTTGCTAAATGGAAGAACATGTCACTCATGGAGATGGTGAGGTGTATAGTCAAGAGTCAAGCTTTACCACATAGTTTCTGGCTTGAGGCTATCATGTGTGCTGCATATGTACTTAACAGGTTTCCCACTACAGCATTGCAATCTATCACTTCATATGAGGCTTGGCATGGTCGTAAGCCATCTGTTGCTCACCTGTGTGTTTTTGGTTATTTGGCATATGCATTAGTATCTGAACATCATCGTAGAGAATTGGCTGATAAAGCAGTAAAATGTATTTTTGTTGGGTACAGTTTTGAAAGCAAAGGCTATCGTCTGTATCGCCCACAAACTAAATGCATTTTGGTTAGTCGTGATGTTGCTTTTGTGGAAGATGCTATTCAGCCTTTAGTTTCATGTACAAAGGAGACATCTGTTAGCTCCAAAGACATTCTTTTCAGGTTTAATGTGATGATGTAGATCATTCCATTTTTGATGCAGATTTACATGATGCACTTATTAATGAGAGAGCCGATATTGAGGAGGCAAAAACTATGCCAAAATGGCTGTGCAGACTTTGCGTGATAGTAAATTAGATGCACCTATGTCATATCATACTTGATCAGGCTCTCATAGTGCCTCTTTTGCATCAGATTGCTCTTCTATGGATGCCTCTAGTCTCTGTGATGAGAATGAGCCTATTTCATTTGATGAAGCACAAAATTTTGAAAATTGGATGGCTACTATGCAATCACAATATGATGCTATCATGAAAAATGGTATCTGGTCTTTATGTGAGTTGCCTCTTGGCAAGACGTCCATTGGCACAAAGTGGGTATACAAGCTGAAGTGTAAGCCAGATGGAACAATTGACATGTATAAGGCTAGGCTTGTAGCAAAGGGTTATGCACAGGAAAGAGGCATTGATTTTCATGAGACCATTGCACCTACATGCTGAATGACTAGTGCTCGTACCATCTATGCACTTGCAGCTCATCATGGTTGGAATGTACATCAATTGGACATTAAAACAACATTTTTGAATGGTGAGTTGCATGAAGAAGTGTATATTTTTGAGCCCCGTGGCTTTGTGCAGAAAGGGCATGAAAACCAAATGTGCAGGTTGAAGAAGGCATTATATGGTTTAAAGCAAGCACCGCATGCTTGGTATGAAAAGATACATGCCTATCTAATTGCACATGGTTTTGAGAATAGTCCAACTGAAAGAATCTTATATGTTAAGTGCACTAATGATGTGCTTCTGATCATTGTTGTGTATATTGATGACATGTTGCTCACTGGTCCTCATGACAAGAATATTGCTGATTTTAAGGCTGATTTGCATGCCTCATTTGAGATGTCTGATTTGGGGCATTTGCATCATTGTTTGGACATTCAATTTATGCAAGTTAATGGTGGAATGGCGTTGTGTCAAACGAAATATATTCACACATTATTGTAGCATTTTGTCCTTGAAGATTGTAAACCTATTTCCACTCCTATGGAGATAGGCTTAGGATTGAGTCTTTATGATGCAGGAGATGCATTTGATGCTCTTCTCTATCAGCAAGCTGTTGGATGCTTGATTTACTTATGCATTACTCGACCAAATATTCTATTTACTAACTCCTAGATGAGCAGATTTATGCATTACCTAGGTCTCAAGCATTGGCAGGCAGTTAAGCACATCTTTCGCTACTTGAGTGGTACTCGGCTATGCAAATTGTTTTATCCCAAGGGGGATCACTACTGCCACATTTACATGCTTTTTTTGACTTTGATTAGGCTGGTTGCTATGACACTACTGTGTCCACTAGTGTATTTTGCTTCATGCTTGGTAGCTCAGGTATATCTTGGTTGAGTAAGAAGCAGCCTACTGTAGCCACTTCTAGTTGTGAGGCTGAGTATATGGTAGCTTTCATAGCGACTATTGAGTGTGTGTGGCTCAGACGCCTTATGGCTGATTTGGGTGTTGTTCAATCTTTTGCCACCACCATCTTCACTGACTTTCAGAGCGCATTGGCAGTTGTGAGGAATCTTGTGTTCCATTCTCACACTAAGCATGTTGAGGTGCATAACCATTATGTCAAGGGGAGGTTCTCTACTAGAGAGATCAGCCTGGCATATGTGCTCACACAGGAGAACATTGCAGACCTTTTCACGAAGGCTCTACCTAGGGAGAAGTTTGAAGCTTTTTGCAAAGCTTTGGGCTTACTTCCTTTTGTCGATTGATTCCACATAGCTTGACACTTCCTTATACATGAGTGCCAACTCCTTTTTCACCACATCACTCCCAAGGGGGATTTGTTGATATATTTAGGTAGTGATGTGTGTGAACACACTAGGACCACTAGGGCACTTTTTTCCCTCTTTAGGGGTTCTCCCCCCTTGTATATATGCCTATTTCCCTAATGGGTTACTTATCTTTGTACATTCTAGTGGTAATACATTCAATAATGTGTGTTGTGCACCAAGCTTCTTCTTCTTCCTCATGCTCTTCACGTGCTTCCGCATACCTCTAACTCCAACACCGATGAAGTTCAAAAATGTATATTCCGCATTTCAGAACACCTTTAAAATTGTGGGAAGCATGCTCAACACCTTATTTGTCATTTTGATTGATAAATCTGGTGGTGGTGCATATCTCGCTATCCAAAATTCAATGGTGTGCACCATCTAATCTTTAATCTGTAAGTAGTTATGTGGTGGGCTTGGCAATAATGGATAATTAAGCCCTTGGTTATTTATTGTGCCATGATGTTGTGCCTCCCAAAATTGCATCCATGGTCTTCTTCGTGGCATAGGGCAAAAAGATGGATTGACCTTGAGTAAATATGGGGTATCCTCCCAATGCACACGTAATGTAGGATTTTTTTTTGCAAAAATTTCCACCTCCATACTGGATCAGCTTTTTCAAATCCCTCTTGTGTGTATGAAAATGTGTTGGCCCTGAAGTCTAGTTGCTGGTCTGGTTCGTTCTGCATAGTTCTTTTGATATAGTGTCTAGTTTTGTCTTTGAGCAACCCCGTATGGTACATTGAATGGCTTTATAATTTGATCTAAATTTTTGCTTTTGATTTTTGCTTCCTTGATTACCTTCACTACTGTATCTTTGAACCATGCTGTAAGTTGGGACACCAGTAGGGTCTTCTCCCTCTAGCTTACTTCTACAGGGTGTTGTATCATGTGTAATTCTTGCTCTTGTTTAAGCTGACCAGCATGCTTGTTCAGTTCTACTTGTAGTTTCATCATTTCCTCATCGATCGTTTTGACCATAGTAATGGGATGATTGAGTAAAAAGGAATTCATTACTTCCTTATTTCTGTTCCATAGCGCATTGGCCTCCTCCATATGCATCTTGATTTGAGTTTCTAGAATTTTGCTCCTATTTATTATTCATACCTTTTTGACTTCACTTGTTTCATACTTTTGTGTGACCTCTTTGAGTTGGCCTTTCAATTTCTTGTTTTCTTTGGTGAGTTTATTGGAATTCTCCATTGCATCTTTAAGGTTGTCCTCTTTCTTTGCTAGAGCCTGTTGAGATTGTAGTACCTGTGTGGATAGCCATTCACTTAATAGGTTGAAATGATTTCTTTCAATATGTGCTTGTTCATAATCCTTATCCGCTACCATTAAATGTTGTTGGATATCCATGGCTATTTGTATCATTTGCTTCACTATGGGTTTGAGCTAGGCCATGTCCATGTTCAACCATGTTTGAAGTATAATGGGTTCTTCTCTAGTTTTTACATCTGTTCCTCTATCAATATGTAGTGTTTCATTAAATGGTTGGTGTTGAGATATCAAGCTCAACATGTGATGATCCAGGATGTCACATATCAATTTTTCGTTTCTCTAACATGTAAAGTGGTCACGCCGATATATGTCAGGGATACTTCATTGAGCTTTATTAGATTTACCTACCAAGAGTGATGGCACATTTGTTTCTTGCCAGCTCACTCATTCGCAGACATTAGGTTTTTCCTTATGTAGTGGTCTTTATATATTGCACTTGTATTCTTGTTTAAGGTTGTACATTCCTTTTTATGTAATAGAAGAAGAAGAAGAAGAAGAAGAAGATAATTCTTCCTTGCCTCAATTTGAGTTTGTGCTTCTCTTTGATTGTGACAGTGTGTGTGTGTGAGCTCTCTTCTTTGTCTCCTTCCTTGTGACATGGTATGAGAGCCAGTGTGGCTGTAGAGAGCTCGCGAAGAAAGCAGACAGTGAAGAGTACGCGAGACGGCATGGAGAAAGTGCGATTCGCAAACGACCTCATGTTGCTCCAAAAATCACTGTAAAGGTAGAAAACCTCAAAATATTTTTGGGAGTTATCCCTTTAGGGTCACTTATTTTTGTCAGATCAAAGTTTCAGAGCTATCTCGACCTCCATTTCAAGCCCACAAGGTGGGGCCCATAGAGAAACTAGGTCAGTTTCAGAAACTATAACTTGCCTTGTGTTCGGCAACACTCATGTATTCTAGATCTAGAATTTCAAGCGATTCTGTGTACTGTTGATACACGAAAACTGTGTTTTTCTGAGATCAAACTATCACATCATAGTGCGATAGTGTTCAAGCAGAAGTGCTGCTTGTAGTGTTTTGCAGTGTTGTGAATTGTTGCAGAAATGGCAAACACAGATGGAATGAGTCAGCCTATGAGCGATAAGATAGACAAGAACAACTTCCATGCTTGGAGATTCAGAATGACAGATTTCTTGAGGGGAAAAGGCTACTGGAAGTACATCGAAGGAGAGATAAAAAATGCTCCGCAGTTTCCAAAGAGGAATCGAAATGCAGAAAAGTTAAGAGCATATGAGGAATGGAGTCAAGGAGCACAAAAGGTAATGTATTGGCTATCTGTTAGCATGATAGCATGATAGCATGATAGCATGATAGCATACATGATAGCATGATTGGACACATACAAGATGCCAAGACTCCGAAAGAGGCTTGGAACAATTTGGTCACTTTGTATGAGACCAATACAAAGGCACGGAAATTGCAACTCAAGAAGGTTGCAAAAATTTCCAAAGAAATGATTCAGGTAATGATAGTAAAGGATGCTCAAATTGTGGTAAACCTAGACACTTTGAACGTGATTGTAGGTTGAAGAATCAAAATAATAGAAGGCAGCAAAACAACTATGCATCCACAAGTGCAGATGATTCTGAGAAGCTGTTCATGGTTCAACATCACATGATAAATACGATGGCTATTGGTGGTTCAAAATTGAATGATAATGTCTCGTATGTTGATTCAAGTGTTTCAAATCACATGATGAGTCATTCGAAATGGTTTAGTACTTTGTAAAAATTGTCGATTCCTGGATATGTTGAAACAGGTGATAACACATCACACCCTATCGAGCATACAGGAAACATAGCATTGTCTATGGAGGACGGGAAGGTAAAACACCTTGCTAATGTTCTACATGTTCCAAATATAACAAAGAATCTAGTTTTTGTTGGACAAATGGTTGACCAGGGATTACAAGTCAGGTTCAATGCTAATGGATTATATGTAGAAGAGTACAAGCAGGATGGACGATTGGTTGCCAAAGGAACCAAAGTGGGTAGGATGTTCACCTTAAATGTGAAGATTCTCAAACTGAATGTAGCCATGTTTGCAAAAGGTATAGGAGTTATTGCAGATATAGAGATGTGGCACAAACAGATTGGACATGCAAACTTGCAAAGGCTGAAATTGATGCAGTCAAAGGAGATTGTCCATGGACTACCAAATTTCAAAGTTGCAGAAATGCAAAAGGTATGTGCAACATGTCAATTTGGTAAACAGTCAAGAGCATCATTTCCACATGACAAGCATGTTAGTGAGAATGTACTAGAAATAGTACATACAAATGTTTGGGATCCAGTAGAGACCACATCTATGGGTGGTTGCAGGTTTTATATTACTTTCATTGATGAACATACACGCAAAGTATGGGTATGTTTCATGAAAGAGAAGAGTGAGGTGTTCACTAACTTCCATAATTTTAAAGCTATGGTGGAAAAGCAGACAGGGAAGTACATTGAGAAATTAATATTTGATGGAGGAGGTGAATACATGTCAAATAAGTTCAGCAGTTTTCTAAAAAATCATGGAATTTGACGTCAGTTTTCATGTAGGTACATACCACAACAGAATGGCCTGGCTGAACACAAAAGTAGACATATTGCAGAAATAGCAAGAGCCTTGATGGCTGAGAAGAATATGCCTCATTGTTATTGGGCAGAAGCTATGCATACTGCTATATACATCATGAATAGAACCCCGACTACTGCTGTACATCAAGTTACACCTGAAGAGAAGTTTATAGGTAAAAAGCCAAACTTATCATATCAGAAAGTTTTTGGCTGTATTGCATATGTACATGTTCCAGATGAATTGAGGATGAAGCTTGATGCAAAAGCAGAAAAGTGTGTCTTCATTGGATACTCCCTTGAGCAAAAGGGGTATAAATTTTATAACCCACTCACATGATGGGTAAAGGTGAGCAGAGATGTGGTATTTGATGAAATGTCAAGCTTCTATGCAGATGCCAAAGAAGGACTGAATCTTGAACCAAATGACAAAGAAAATGCTGAAAACTCAGGTGCAGAATCTTAAGTTTTGAGTGGACCGGATGCATCACCAAGCAATACTTCCAACTCAAATCCATGGAATGGAAGATTACGTGGAAATTTCAGTCTAGCAAATTCATCAAATACATCCAAGAAAGGTAAAGAAAAGCTTTCTATTGGTCATAAAACATGTGCAGTTTTGAAGATGTTGACCGAGATTCAAGTGGTTCAGAAAAGAGTCTTGATGAGGAACTTGGATTACCCTCTGTGAAGACTCCAGGAGTAAGAAAGGCACATGCGAATGATACAAGGAGAAGTGACCCAGGACCAAGAAGATCTGGGAGGATGCGTAATTCAGTGCAACGATTGACATATGATAGCTACATGGCTCCTCATTGTGCCTACATGTCAAAGGTAATACAAGATGCTGAACCTTCTTGTTTTGAAGATGCAATTGGTAATGCAGATTGGGAAAAATCTATGGATGAGGAGATGGCTGCACTTTATGGAAACAATACATGGAAACTGGTTCCATTGCCACAAGGAAAGAAACCCATAGGCTGCAAGTGGGTTTAGAAGGTAAAGCACAATGCTGATCGTAGCATAAGTAGGTACAAAGCACGATTGGTAGCAAAAGGATATGCACAAACATATGGTATTGATTATGAGGAAACATTCAGCCATGTAGCTAAAATGTCTACTCTCAGAACACTTGTTGCATTAGGTACAACAAAAGGATGGTCTTTGATGGATGTGAAGAATGCTTCCCTACATGGTGAGTTACAGGAAGAAGTATACATGGACTAGCCACAAGGATATGAAGATTCAAAGCATCTAGAATATGTTTGTAGGTTGCAAAATGCCTTTTATGGGCAGAAGCAAGCTCCTCGTGCATGGCATGCAAGAATTTCTGATTACTTAACCACCATTGGGTTTTCTATGTGTGATGCAGATCATTCACTATATGCAACGAAGGGTGATGATGGCATCACAATTGTGGCTATTTATGTTGATGACTTGATTGTAGGTGGTGATAATGAAGAAAGCATTAGAGAGGTAAAGAAACTTCTTATGCAAGAATTTGACATGAAAGATCTTGGTGTGATTGAGTTTATACATACAAAAACAGGTGTATGGATGTTACAAAGGAAATATGCCTTGAATATGCTTCAAAAGTATGGTATGGCTGATTGTAAGCAAATTTCTATGCCATTAGATCAGAATTTGAAGTTGCACACTACATCAGGTGAAGCATTGGAAAATGCTATTATGTACAGGAAAATTGTGGGAAATCTTATATATCTCACACAGGAAAATTGTGGGAAATCTTATATATGCCTGATCTAAGATATACTGTTGGACTTGAAAGTGAGTTTATGCAGCTTCCTAGGAAGCCACATTTGGATGCCCACTCTACGTTATGTGAGTGCCTCTTTTGATTATGCATTGTTTTATGAAGCTAGTGTAGATTTGCAGGTTCATGGATACACCGATGCAGATTGGGCTGGTAGTACTCCAGATAGAAGATCTAGTAGTGACTTTGGATTATGCATTGTTTTATGAAGCTGGTGTAGATTTGCAGGTTCATGGATACATTGATGCAGATTGGGCTGGTAGTACTCCAGATAGAAGATCTACTAGTGGCTTTCTATTCTCACTTGGAGGTGCAACTATTACATGGAGCAACAAGAAGCAAACCACTATTGCTTTGTCGAGTACAGAGGCTGAGTATAGAGATGCTGCAATGGCAGCATGTGAGGCATCATTGCTGGAGATGCTACTTGCAGATTTAGGTGTGGAAGTGCAAAGGCCTATCAGTATCTATTGTGATAATCTTAGCAGCATATAGTTAGCACGAAACCCTTTTTTTTGTGCCAGAACAAAGCATGTTGAGGTACATTATCACTTCATCAGAGAGAAGGTATTAGCCGATGATATTTATCTTGTTTATGTGAGAACAAATGAGCAGGTTGCTGATATTTTCACCAAAGCACTTGGAGCTGAGAAGTTGTAGAAGTTTCGAGAGATGCTTGGATTACACGATATGATGTTGAGCTTGAGGGGGAGTGTTGAGATATCAAGCTCAACATGTGATGATCGAAGATGAAACGTATCAATTTTTCGTTTCTCTAACATGTATAGTGGTCACACCGATATATGTCAGGGATACTTGATTGAGCTTTATTAGATTTACATACCGAGAGTGATGGCACATTTGTTTCTTGCTAGCTCACTCATTCACGGACATTAGGTTTTTCCTTATGTACTGGTCTTTATATATTGCACTTGTTGTATTCTTGTTTAAGGTCATTCTTGTACATTCCTTTTTATGTAATAGAAGAAGAAGATAATTCTTCCTTGCCTCAATTTGAATGTGTGCTTCTCTTTGATTGTGACAGTGTGTGTGTGAGCCCTCTTCCTTATCCCCTTCCTCGTGACAGTTGGTGGATGTGAAGGTGAACCTATTTTTCATCCTCATTTGTTGTGTTTGGCTTTGACGAGCTTCCTTGAAAGGTCACATCCATAGGTGATGGCTCTGCCACCACTTTGATGGGTGCAATCGGTTCCTTTTTAAGAAATTCTTCTTCCTGTGCCTCTTGCTTTGGATGCTTTATTGTTTTTTGATCTTCAATATTAACTTCTGTAAATTACAACTTCATTGCTTCATTTATTTGCATAGTATACACACTTTCGTCTCATTGGCTATTGTTGGAGTTGTATATATCCAAATGATGTAGTTGTATATATCCAAATGATGTAAAATGAGGAAGATTCTTCCTCATATATAGTAGAAGCATATATGTTTTTCTTAGAATTTTTGGAAGCTCTTCAGTGGCATATTTTTAGATTAGAAGGTAGAAGGACTAAATTTCAAGTGAAAAGGGACACTTGAAAAAGTATAAAGGATATTTTCTTCTACTTTGTAAAGGTTGGTTGTATTATTCTCATGATATCCAGTAATGTGAAGAGCTTCTTGTAGAAAATCGTGTTTCTACTTCTCTTGAGTATCTTCTTGATTTGTGAGTCTTTCTCTTGTGAAATCTATGGAATCTGTGAGCTTTTCTTGAGTGAAGTGTATGAAGAGAGGTTATTATTAGTATATTGAGTGAGGTGTTGCAAGAGATCAATGCTAGAAATGGAAATTCTCAATTTTTACAGAATTGCGATTGTCTCATCTGTGTGATATAGTTAATGTTTTTGAAATCTGATTTTATATTTCTAATCTACAGGAAAAATGGCACACTTTAGGCACAAAGATTATTGAAAATGCTATTGCATAGCTCAAGATATTCAAACCCCTAGTTCTTCCATCTCCTTCTTCACTAATTTCTCAGAAATCAGCTATGGTACCTCTTATTCTTGGATTCCATTAACGAGAAGGGGCTGTGGTCTTTGCATACTTCCCAGATTGACAATTTAATGAAGTGTAGTTAATCTTTTATGCTATAATGATTGGAGAGGACAACTCCAAAGGTTAACAAAAAACATTTTTGGTGCCATTGTCGGGGACACAAAGCTGAAGCTTCATTGAAGTTTTGGACCTTGCTGGATCTTCCATTATTGATGGTATTTAAACACACTGGAAAGGTACTACTCTATAATCATGTAAGAAAATGTGAGAAGGTAGGTTTTTAGGCTTCTCTTTTGGGAAAAGAAAGCTTGAATTGACCTTTTGAGACAAGTAAGTATGTATCTTTATGCAAAATTGATAAGTTGCTCATGGTTTTGAGTAAAGTGCAGGTCTTTTGCAAAAAGATGACTTAATTTGCTGAAAGGAAAGTGAAATGTGTTTATCTTTGCATATTTAGACTTCTTTTGACAAGTACTAAGCAATTTTGTTGATCTTTGGGAAAGGTAACATAATTGTAGCTATTTTCTTTTTTCTTATATGAAGTGATGCATGAGGTATCTGTGGAGTAGTAGATTATTAGGATAATTTGAGGAAAAAGCAAAAATCAAAATAGTTCAAGAAAAGTCAAAATAATTGTTTCTTTTTTAATTTCAATCTCTTTTGGATGGTTGAGTTTGGATAAATTGCAGGTGAAAATTGAATTGGAGTTGCTAAAGAACATTTGAAAAGATCAAGTGGGAAGAAGAGTCAAAAAATTCAATTTTCAGGAAATTCCAGAAAAACACGATTCTCATATCAGAATCGCGATTTTCATTAAGATGGTGAATTTGCCTCATTTGTATTTTTGGGCATCCATGTAAATTAGTAAAGGGTTTATAAGTTGTACATTTGAAGGAAATTAAAATTGAGTAAGTTTTGAGCACAAAAACATCAAAATTAGGTTTTGGACCAAAAATTGCGATTTTCATCATGATGAAGAAGCAAGAAAAGTTTTGATTTTTAAGGATTAAATATCATAAGTAAACCCATGATTTTTCATGGGAGCAGGAATTATTAAATTTGGAACTTAGATTTTTAAAATCACTCACAATTGCAATTTTTTGAGACTATATAAGCACAAAATCCAATTTAGAAAAACATTGTGAGAGAGAGTGAGAGAGAACTAGAGTGAGAAGGTGAACAGAGTCACGATTTTCAGCAGCCAACAATTTCAGAGCATTTTCTTCAAGCCAACAAGAAAGGTATTGATGTTACACATTATTTTGCATTGAATAAACTTCAAAGTCGTGTTTTTTTTCCATGAAAAATCAAAAGAAATAGGAAATATAAAAATCACGCTTTTCTATTTTTTATGATTTTCCTAACTTTATTCAAAGGTTTTCAAAAATTTCTTGATTGCATGGTAATAAAATAGCTAGGTGCCGAAAACCTAGTGTTCATTATCAAGAAAAATTAGAATTTAATTTTTTCCAAAATCTACATAGAATCACAATTCTGTGTACAAACTAAAATTCGCGATTTCCAGAATGCGATTTTCATTAGAAAATCATGTTTTTAGCGATTGTGGGCAACCACGATTGTCAGAGAATCACAAAATCGCGAGAACACGATTTTCATCCAAAATCGTGAGAACACGATTTTCATCCAAAATCGTGAGAAACACGATTTTCATCCAAAATTGTGAAAAACACGATTTTCATCAAAAAATTGTGAGAAAATGGGAGATACATGATTTTAATAATAGAAAGTGATTGAACACTAAACCAAAATCCTTATATTTTGTTTAGAACAAGAATCGTGTTTTGTATAAATCTTTAGAAAAAACCAAAATTAGGAATATATAGAGTCCTATTAAATTGGGAATTCTAAGCTTCAATTGATAAAATATAGTTTTGGGTTCAAAGTCTCAATTTTTAATTGGAAAATGTGACTTGAAACACAAATCTAAAACAAAGTCAAATTACAACTACTGAAGAAATCAAATCTAAATAAGTGGATGATTTTGAGATCCGGCACCAAGCTCTCTACAATTCATACACAAGTGTCATTAGGAGATAATATACAATCAAGTGATTCTCAGGTAGGGGAATTCGGATAGACAAATAACACGGAAAATCTAAATGAGACAAATGAAAATCAAGATACAAGTGATTTTAGAAATATCCTCAAATACATGTATACAAATAGGTTTGGAGCCTATGTGTATCAAGATGGCACGAATAAGTCTCTCATTAGGTTGAGAAACTTAGAAATTCCTCTGAACTTAATGTGAGTGGCACAATTTAGGGATGGCAGATATGAGGATAGACAAGGATGTGTATACATATTTGCACAAGATCTTGAAAATTCTAATGATTTAGGTCAATGTGCAGATAAGAGACCTTGGGATTAGGAATTGGGGCAAACAGACATTCCTAGACCAAGTGGAAATCAAACTCCTATTGAACCACAAAATGGAAGAAGATCACATACTTCTCCAAACCCTTTTGAAAGAGAAAGAGATGAAATACCTAATTTTCCCATTAGAAGGAGACAACAATGGCAAAACCAGGGGAGAATGCTTAGACCTTACCAGGTGGCAAAATGCATGAAAAATCAATATGAAGGGTATTCAGACCCTCATGCTCATCCAGCAGAGTTCAGACAATTGATAAGGGCTGAAGAAGTAGAGGATTACAAAGTTAAATTTGAAGCCTTTGGTCTAACCCTAACTGGACCAACATTATCTTGGTTCATGCCTTTGAGAAAGGAAATGTGCCAAGATATAGAGTTATTCCTTGAAGCCTTCATAGGTGAACTTTCAAAAACTGGTATCAAACATAGCACAACCACACTGATACATAGTTTCAAACAACAACAGGAAGAGAATGTGAGAGAAGCTGCTAGGAGGTTCAAACAATATATTGACAGATGTCCTAAGGATGAGGTATCCTCAATGGCTAGACAAGTGTCTTTGTTCATAGAAGGATTGAGGAGTGCGCAATTGAGAACTTTGGTGTACTATAGGAGATGTCCTGACTTAGGAGCTTGTGTCAAGGAGGCAATAGATTTAGAAGACAATAGGGGACAAGATTTGCTGGCATTTGATCAACCAACAACAAATGAAGACAGAATTCCACCAACTGAGGAGTTAGCAAAAGCTATTGCTAAAGCCCTAGAGGTTAGCACAAAAACAAATTTGATAAATACCAGAATGTTAACCAATAAGAAGTGCTATAATTGTGGAGAGAGCCATCTGGTACATCAATGCCGATATCATAAATCTCAATATTTGCAAGATAGGAAAACACTCAAATATTGCACTTTAGAGAAAAAATGGACAAACCACACTAGAGAGGAGTGCCTTTACAATAAACAACGTGTCAGAGAAAGAGAATATATGAATCAACACAATCCACAAAGAGAAAATGGATTTTTTGAACAACCTAGACATGTATTGGGGCAACAACCACCATTACCTACAAATGTGGAAGATCGGGAGGAACATGAAATGAGAGAACCAAATTTACAAGACTTAGACTTGGGAAATGGAAGAATGAAAATGGACACAACCACATTCATGTACATAACAAATAATTACATGTCCAATAAGAAATCCCAATTCAAAGGAGGTCAGAAGATAACATGTTATAGATGTGGGGGAGAGCATTTCCTCAAGGATTATCCATAACCTCCAACACTAAGAGTAGAAGGAGCCTTTTGCAAGGATTGCAACAGGGAACACTTAATCAGAGATTTCCCAAGAAACCCTCAGAAATAACAAAACATGTCTAGTAATATACCATTAAAGGCAGTAAACATAGTGGAATAGGAAGAATTGAGTGAGAATGAGCGAGTATCATTAAATGCCATAAATAGAGCACAAGCCAAGGAACAAAGCATCAGAATAGAAACACACATTGGGGACAATAAGAGAAATCTATCTTCAAAAGAGAAGAAAAATAGACAAAAATGGAGATGGGAAAGAAAGAAAAGAGCAGGTAAAACCCTAACCTTAGAAGAGGAAATCATAAGTAATTCAAACCCTAGTCAACAACAAAGTACACAAAAAGAAGGAGATATGAAAAACTTAAAGTGTTTGGATACACTGATAGAAGCCTATAAAGGAAGAATCCAAGTTTGACCAAACCCTATAGATAATGAGTTAGCTTATCCAATGCCTAATATTGAGGATGAAAGGTGTAAGCAGATCATTAGAGAATCACAAAACCATTCGGAAAAATAAAAAAACTCTAAAAAGATATCCGAGGAGTCAAATTCAACAAAATCCAAGGAACATTTAGTTGGGGAGGAACACTCAAGAAAGGAGTAAAAACAAATAACTCTTCACTACAATATAGACAAACACTCTACACTTCTATGTCAAACTAAAATGGAAGAGTTAGTAAAATAGAATCCTCATTTACAACATAATATGAAGAATTGGGAAACAAATTCACATTGCATAGATTCACACTCACAGGAAATAGAAGAATTGCTGTACATACCTATTGACAAGATAGGAGGCTACTGTGAGGGAGAAGAAGGAAACTCAACTTTGAAATTACAATTTGGTAACCATCATGCCAAAGCAATTTTGGATAATGGATTTGGAGTGGCAATTATGACTAAACAAACTTGGGAGAAATGGGGGGCGGATGAGCTGATACCTACCAAAATGAGATTACAACTTGCGGACATATAGAGGCAACTCTAGGAATCTGGGAGAAGGCGATTGTGGAAATATGTGGAATAGAGATAGAGCATACCTTTGCCATAGTTGAATTTCCACAACCTACCTCTTATGAAATCATCCTAGGCAGACCATTTATGAGACAAATGCAAATTGTGCAAGATTGGGGTAGAGATTGCCTATATCTCCAAAGCCAAGGAAGAGTAACTAAAGTAAACTTAAGAAATGGGTAGTATTGTGATATATCCCAACAGGAATGGTTCAAAGTTCATCAAAATCAAGAGTCAAGTGAAGAGTCTGGGAGTGAAGACTAGAATGAAAAAGAATTATCCATTTGGAGGTGTAATGTCATAAGGAACAAGGCTCATAAGAGAATGTTGCTAAGGAAGGAAGATTGTTAAGAAGAAAGGGAATTAGAGGATGAGAATTACATTCCACAGAAATTTTATGATGAAGAGTTTGAGCCTTATGGTTGGAGTCAGATTTTGTCTACAATGGATTTGGCCAAGGATGAATATGTGGGAGTCAAATTTCAAGATGAAGAATGTTATGATGTTTTTCATATTGGACTACAAATGATAAGTGTGACAAAGTCATAGGAGAATTTGAGGGAATCTGTACTCGTAAATACTGACAAAACAAAATTTCTAGAAGATGCTCAAGACGCTATAAAGGACAAAATCTCAAGAACTTATAAAAAATGTGTGCACAAAGAGTTTAAGGAAGAACAAAAACCTGAAATGAATAAGAAGATGAAAGAAGAGGAGCAGCAGTTTGATGTACCTTCAAACTTCAAGACTTATGAAGTAGAGGATAGATTACTTTTAAAAATGAAACCAAAAAGGGATAAGAAGAAGGGGGAATCATATGATAATGAGGAACAAACTAAGAAAGTAGTAATTGCTCAAGAGGATGGGGAAGATAGACACATTGTCATAGTTGATAACATGACAAATCAGGAGGAGGAAACATTAATAAAATTGGCTAACGCGTATAGGGATGTGTTTGCATACAGTTACAAAGACTTGAAAGGAATTGATCCTAAAATCTGTGAACATAAAATCCCTATTACTCCTGATGCAAAACCTAGCAAACAAAGACACTATACATTTAATGACAAATACTCTGCCAAAATTAAGGAGGAGATTGATAAATTTCTTGCTGCCAATTTTATCTATGAAATTGAGTACACTGAGTGGATATCTCCTATAGTTGTGGTACCTAAGAAAAATGGGAAACTTAGGGTGTGTATTAATTTGAAAAATATTAGTGCAGCAACTATAAGATATAGCTATCCATTACCAATAACTGATCATCTCCTAGAAAGAGTTGCAAGAAAAGAGATCTATAGTTTTTTGGATGGTTTTTCAGGATATAACCAAGTACCTATAGCCTTAGAAGACCAACATAAGACTGCCTTTTCCACTGAATGGGGAATATATCCATTTAGGGTTATGCCTTTTGGACTAACCAATGCTCCAACAACATTTCAAAGGTTGATGTGTCACATATTCAAAGAATTTCTTAGAAATATGATGGAAATTTATGTTGATGACGTACTTTTTCATTGAAAAGACAAGATCACATGCAGGATTTGGAGAATATATTCAAGAAATGTAGAACTTATAGAGTATGTTTAAATCTTGAGAAATGTGTTTTCTTTGTGAGGTAGGGGAGAATGCTAGGTCACATAGTTTCTAGGAATGGAATTTCAATTGATGAGAGAAAAATTATGGCGATTGTGGACCTACCAAAGCCGAACAATGTCAAAGAACTCCAAACTTTTATCGGACAGTGTGGGTATTATAGAAAATTCATGCACAAGTTCGCAGATATTGCAAAACCTATGTATGCATTAATTATAAACTTTGAGTGGACCCAAGAATGTGATCAAGCCTTTGAAAACTTAAAAACTTGTTTGGTGACCGCACCTATTTGGGATCAAATATTTCATGTTCATGTTGATGCTTCAAATTTTGCCTTAGGATGTTTTCTAGCACAACCTATAGAAGGAAGTAAATTGGATTTTCCAATTGCTTATGCTAGCAGGCAGTTGAACCTAGCTGAAAGAAATTATACAACCATTGAGAGGGAAGGACTGGGAATGATATTTGCTGTAAAGAAATAGAGACATTATCTTTTAGCCAACAAGTTTAAATTTTTTGTGGATCACCAAGCCTTGCTTTACTTGGTGAATAAACCCTGTCACACTAGTAGGATAGTTAGATGGTTCCTACTGTTAATGGAATTTGAGTTTGAAGTAGTGGTGAGACAAGGGAAAACACATTTGAGAGCAGATCACTTGTCTAGGATACAAACCAAAGAACAAAATTCACCTCTAAATGATGATTTACCGGACACATATCTGTTCAAGATAGAAAGCATTCCCAATTGGGAAATGACATTGGTGCCTTTGTTAACTATTGGACCTTGTAGAACACACAATAATAGCACACATATGGTATTAAAGAGTAGAAACTTTGTGTTACTTACTATACATTTATATCATGTAAACCACATTGGTATACTAGAATATTATACTCCAGAAGATGAGCAACCAAGATATCTAAAGAAAGCTCACTGTTGGAACCCATGTACTCATGCTTCTACAATTGTTACTCTAAACAATCTCAATAGAATGGGTGTCCATTGGCCTACAAAGATTCAAGATGTGGAGAAATATGTTTCAAGTTGTCCTAAATGTCAATCTTTGGAAAACGGAGATATTATAACTTTGTACTGGCGTCAGAAAAACCCAGATTGGAGTACACACATAATTGACAAGTTGAGAAAAAATCAATCACTTGAGCCAGGAAAAGTTAGTGCAGACTCTTGAAATATAAATATAATCACCGAGGAGTATCTATTGATAGGAGAACAATTATACAAGAAAGGAACAGATGGATATCTGAGAATATGTGTTCCTGAAGATAAGTATGTGGAAATGTTAGAGATGGCCCATTCAAGAGTAGTAGGAGGTCATTTTTCAAGTGAGAGAACTGCTAAACTCATTCTATATTCTGGATTTTGGTGGCCAACTCTCTTTCTTGATGCAAGGGCATATGTGAAAAGGTGTGACATTTGTCAGAGAACAAGTCAACCTAGTAAAAGAGATGATATGCCATTGACACCACTCATTTCAGCCAGAGCATTTAGCAAATGGGGATTGGATTTCATTGGACCTATTCATCCTCTTGCAAGACATTCTCATGTAGAATATATACTGGTATCTATGGATTACCTGACTGTTGAGCCCATAAATGTCATATTGGTCAAAGTCAACTGCAGTCAAAGTCAACAGGTCAAAGTCAACAGGTGCAAAGTCAAAGTGCGTAAGTGCAGGTGTCAAAGTGCACAGGTAGTGCACAATGAATTGTCCACAAAGGGTAAACTGGAGAAAATAGGTTGCAGGTTGCAGAGGTACTTTCTCTAATTTCCCTAAGGTTCAAAGTGTGTTTTAAAGTGTTTTGGAAGGTTCAGGTGAACCCCCCTTATGTGCAAAAGTGAAGAATTAAAAGGAAATGTGAAGGCATGTGAAGCGGCAAAGTGTACGCACAGGTGAAAGTATGGCCCCCATTAAAATTTTTGGTTTTAGACTAAAGTCACTACAGGACAAAACAGTGAGTAGTTGGCTGCCACTTGTGAGAGCCATCTTGGGACATCAAAGTGAGCACCAAGATTCACTTGCAGTTAGGAGCGTACGTGATCGACACTGAAATCAAGGAAGAACCATTCTTGGACCAGGGGTTGGAGTAAGCAAGAGAGCATAGGCTAAGGGGAGCAAGAGAGGGAAGTGCAAGAGACACCAGAGTACGTCGCACAGAAGTGGAAGTGCAAGGTGCATAGAGAGTGACCAAGGATTGTGGTGCAGAGAAGTGCTAAGCTATAGTTCCCCCAAGTATCTCAAGGTCCTTTGGCAGTACGCTTGCCGACAGCAGGTATTCACTCCTCCCCCTTTGTGGAAGCTTGGTGCAAGGTGTGCACAAGGAGAAGCTTGAAGCAAGTGGAGGTTTGTTGCAGAGGAGGTCGGCAGCAAGAGGACATTGGGATATTGGATATTTTGTAATTGGGCACTCTGCGGGATTGTGCACAGAGGTATTGGTGTATCTTGTATTTCAAACATTGTACTTTTCTTACTGTACTCAATCGAAGGCAGAGACTTCCAAGGTGTATTTTCTCTTTTGGTCCTTCCATTTTCTCCTACAAACCCTCAAACTCCTTCTTGTCAAAGAATCCCCCAACAAATTTGGCACGCCCGGTGGGACTGCTGTTGATGAAGGAAAAATTGATAATTGATGAAGCTTCCACTACAAGTTTGGTGGCAAAGACTGCTGTTGTACACTACACCATCCTTGCAGATAATTGATGAAGCTTCCACTACAAGTTTGGTGGCAAAGACTGCTGTTGTACATGAAGGAAAAATTGTAAGGGAAGCACCCCTTACAGATTATAAAAGTCCTCGGCTGACAGTATCTATCAAGGGTCATGAATTTAAAGGAGTTATTGTGGATGGTGGTTCTGGCATTAACTTGATGCCTGAATATACCATGAAAAAGATTGGACTATACCCTTCACAACCTGCCAACTTCACTGTAACAATGGCAGACCAAAGCATAGTAAGGCCTATGGGAGTGGTTCCTGGAGTCCCAGTCAGGATACAAGGTACTATCTTTAACTTGGACTTTGTTGTTTTAAGGCTGCCACAGGTAGAAGGAAGCTTCCCACTGTTAATTGGGAGACCTTGGTTAAGGCATGCCAATGTGCTGCATGATTGGGGCAAGGACACAATGTGGGTAAAGCAAGAGGGAAAAGAGTTGCAACAGATAATTTTAGAAGAAGGCCCAGATAATCAGAAAAATACTAGCATGATGCAGACAATCGGTATTTGTATGGAAGAAGAAGTGGTGGACAACCCAGAAGCAGACCTATTTGAAAGAGCAGATTTATATGAAGATGAAAACATGTTGGCTTGGCTCAATGCAGAAGACCCATCCTCCTGCTATGGAATTTTTCCAAACTCAAGTATAGAAGAAGCATATGAAGAAAAAGAGGAAATCACTCAGGTTGAACCAGTAGTAGTCAAAGGCCATAGCAAAGAGAAGAAAAGCAAAGTCCTTACATGCAGCAGTGATAAAGCTACTCAAATTCATATATCAATGGCCACTTTTTTATGGATTCTGGTATGGCTATCATCTGTTATTTCAATTCTTATGGTAGCAAGTGCAAGGCTTTACAAGAATGTGGACGTTGCTACTGCCAGTAATTGGGAACATAGGGTTCCACTGCATGAAGAAGCCGGAATAGTAAAATTAAAATTTTGCAAATCATATCATAAAGTTGCTGGAGGAGATAACATTCTAATGAAGGATTTAGGGTACCCCTCTCAGATGGCCAGGGTGCCCCAGGAGAAGACTAAAGCAATGAAGTGCAGTACAAATGCAGATCATGGAGGAGTCTCTCTCAGTCAACAATACAAGGCTCAAGGCCTATTATCAAGCCAACTGAAGTTTTATGGATTACCTGGAACCTGCAAAAATTGTCCAGGTTGTACATAGTCTTTTCTCGTCATTTTTACTTAAGTTTTAGTAGTTTTATTATCCATTTCATGCTTGTTTCTTAAGGTTTTAGCAAATTTAGCAGTCATTTCATCCACTTTGCAAAGGCACAAATTTTGGAATTTTTTAGAAATTTTTTCAGATTTTTTCAGGCATTTTTTTGGACTTTTTCTAGTATTTTCGCCTTTTTCATGTGTCTTTTTATTGCCCAATTTGAGGAATAAATGGAGGGTCTCTGTGGTTTGATGAAGGATTTTAGGCTCAACATGTAGAAAATTTCATCAGAATTTTTTCAGAATTTTTTTAGAATTTTTTGGCCAATTTTTGGCATTTTTTTTCCGATTTTTCCTTGATTTTTCTCTAAATTGGGCTATTTATAAAATTTAAAAAAAAAAAAAAAAAAAAAAAAAAAAAAAAAAGAGCCCCCTAGGGAATTTGCGGTTCCCCCAAAAAAAAAAAAAAAAAAAAAAAAAAAAAAAAAAAAAAAACCCCCCGCCCCCCCCCCCGCCCCCCCCCCCCCCCCCCCCCCCCCCCCCCCCCCCCCCCCCCCCCCCGCCCCCCCCCCCCCCCCCCCCCCCCCCGCCCCCCCCCCCCCCCCCCCCGCCCATGTAGAATATATACTCATCCTCTTGCAAGACATTCTCATGTAGAATATATACTGGTATCTATGGATTACCTGACTGTTGAGCCCATAAATGTCATATTGGTCAAAGTCAACTGCAGTCAAAGTCAACAGGTCAAAGTCAACAGGTGCAAAGTCAAAGTGCGTAAGTGCAGGTGTCAAAGTGCACAGGTAGTGCACAATGAATTGTCCACAAAGGGTAAACTGGAGAAAATAGGTTGCAGGTTGCAGAGGTACTTTCTCTAATTTCCCTAAGGTTCAAAGTGTGTTTTAAAGTGTTTTGGAAGGTTCAGGTGAACCCCCCTTATGTGCAAAAGTGAAGAATTAAAAGGAAATGTGAAGGCATGTGAAGCGGCAAAGTGTACGCACAGGTGAAAGTATGGCCCCCATTAAAATTTTTGGTTTTAGACTAAAGTCACTACAGGACAAAACAGTGAGTAGTTGGCTGCCACTTGTGAGAGCCATCTTGGGACATCAAAGTGAGCACCAAGATTCACTTGCAGTTAGGAGCGTACGTGATCGACACTGAAATCAAGGAAGAACCATTCTTGGACCAGGGGTTGGAGTAAGCAAGAGAGCATAGGCTAAGGGGAGCAAGAGAGGGAAGTGCAAGAGACACCAGAGTACGTCGCACAGAAGTGGAAGTGCAAGGTGCATAGAGAGTGACCAAGGATTGTGGTGCAGAGAAGTGCTAAGCTATAGTTCCCCCAAGTATCTCAAGGTCCTTTGGCAGTACGCTTGCCGACAGCAGGTATTCACTCCTCCCCCTTTGTGGAAGCTTGGTGCAAGGTGTGCACAAGGAGAAGCTTGAAGCAAGTGGAGGTTTGTTGCAGAGGAGGTCGGCAGCAAGAGGACATTGGGATATTGGATATTTTGTAATTGGGCACTCTGCGGGATTGTGCACAGAGGTATTGGTGTATCTTGTATTTCAAACATTGTACTTTTCTTACTGTACTCAATCGAAGGCAGAGACTTCCAAGGTGTATTTTCTCTTTTGGTCCTTCCATTTTCTCCTACAAACCCTCAAACTCCTTCTTGTCAAAGAATCCCCCAACACTGACCAAATGGGTAGAGGTGAAGGCTACAAAAATGGAAAGTCAGCCCCTTATCATCCACAAACAAATGGATTAGCAAAAAGTACTAATAAAGTACTCTGCACTGTCTTGTCTAAATTGGTAAATACAAATAGGATTGATTGGGATTTACAACTTAATCATGTTCTATGGGCATATAGAGTGGCATACAAGACTACTATTGGTGCAACACCATCTAACTTGTTATATGGAAAAAATGCAGTTTTGCCATTAGAATTTCTCATACCTACATTAAAGGTGGGAAATCAATTAGAATGGACTAGACATGAACTATCAGAAAGAGTGATATAATTAGAAAAACTTGGAGCTTCAAGACTTCAAGCAGTCATGAGTATCTATGCAGATAAAAGGAGGCAAAAAGCATATCATGATATTCATATTAAAGATAAGGACTTGCAAGTTGGGGACTTAGTGTTGTCATATACCTTGAAAGAACACCAGAAGAAACTTCAGAAAAAAGGACATGGGCCTTACATTATCAGTCAGATAAGTAACAGTGGAGCTGTCCAATTAGCCAATATAGATGGAGAAATCATGCCAAATTTCATAAGTGGATGTAGAATACAAAGATATAGTCTTCCATTGACAGCTTTAGAATGGATAAGAATACATCAAACTCAAAATAGAAAAAAAAGAAGAGGAAAAAATTAGATATGAAGCCCAACAAGAGGCTAGAGAAAGAATGAGGAAATCCAAAGAAATTAAAGAAGTTTTCATGTGTGAGAGACCTTCAGCGGA
Source organism: Ceratopteris richardii (assembly GCA_020310875.1). Lineage (NCBI taxonomy): Eukaryota > Viridiplantae > Streptophyta > Polypodiopsida > Polypodiales > Pteridaceae > Ceratopteris > Ceratopteris richardii. The sequence continues at coordinate 37,286,194 of CM035407.1, forward strand.
GGTGAGAGAGCATTTGCTTGTGATTACAATGAATCTTCACAATGAGCAAATTAAGTTTTTAATAGATTTAGGTGTAGAAGTCAATTTGATAAGTTCTAAATTGTTAGATAAACTGAATGTTAAAAGGAACATAAGCAAAACCTTTATCAGAACACTAGATGGACAAGTAGTACAAACTTTTTCTTCACAATCAATTTCAATTAGGTTTAATCAAGAAACGATGAAAGTAGATTTTGAAGAATGGCCTGATCATATGATGATTGAGAAAATGATTTTAGGGCAACCTTGGATGAAACAAGGTAAAGTGATTTTGAATTTTGAGATGATGAATCTTAAATTAACAGTGAATGCCCATAAATTTTTAATGCCTTTTTTGAGTAATGAAGAGCAGGGAGTTCAACAAGAAATACATAAATCAGAACTAGAAAGATTTATCTTTCCAATAGAAGGTACAGAGGAATCACAGAAGAAACTTTTTCATGACCAAACAAAATTCATTGGAAAGCAGAAGGAAGTCAAAAGAATACAATCTTGTTGGAAACCAGTTTGGGTATGGAGACCTAAAAACACTTGGGTTTTTTACCTAAAACCTCAGAGTTACATATTGTTCAACATTGCATTTCCACAGAATGCATCAATCAAGTAACATTAAAATGCCATAAATTCACTAAGCACTTGAAATTATTCCCATGCACTTTGCATAACTCTTTTTCTAAGAAAAAGAGTAGGAGGGAAAGAGAGTTACCTCAAGAAATTGACTATGCAATTGCAATGCAATGACCTATGCAACATAAACAGAAGGCAAAGGATCCTGGAATATTGGATTCAAGGGATACGAACTACCAAAAAAAAAGGAAAAAATCCAGAAAAGAAATGGAAAAAATGTACAAAAGGAAAAAATGATGAAAAAAAGAGAGTTAAAAAATCTTCAAGTTCAGATTCAGTCTTTGTAATTCTCTTTTATTTTCTTTCTTTTTGCATTATTCACAAGCACAAGCAAGATATAGGGTACAATTTGGAGAAGGATATAGTTGTCAAGTGTTCTCCAATTTTTTATTAAAAGTTTTTGATGTACCTTTGATATTTTTATTTACATTTTTGTTATCTCTTTCCAATCAACACTAAAAAATAGTAGACATCTTGCTACACATGTGATGATCACTTCTTCTTGCTACACATGTGGTGGAACTTGGATTGTTTTTGTCTTCTAAAGAAATTTTTTCTTTTCTTTTTTATGTTTTATATGACTCATGTTGTGGAGTCTTGGTGTGGTGTGTTTATAGTTTTTCCAGGATGGTGAATGCAACAGAGCTTCCCATTCATGATTTTAAAGCCGACTCAGTTACTTTGTCAAGGGGACATTGGTTCCTAGATAGTGAGATAGTGGAGGAAGTGGTGGAATTAGAATCTGATGAAGAACAGGACCTTCCTGAAGCTGAACAGATAATCAAAGAGATTTAGGAAACAATTGGTGTTACTGGTCAACACATCTGTGTAGTAAATGTAGGAGGCAATAAATATACCATGCTATGCCAAGAGTTCTATAAATTCTAGAGGGTGACTACTAACTACAAAAGGTGGAAGGCACTTGGACTCCATAAAATTTTGGAAGAACCCATCTTTTTTATAGATTTTGAAAGAGTCTCCCAAGTGTTATCTAGCCTGGTGGAGTTAGGAAAAGGAAATGAAGCATATTTCAGATGCTCAGTGAAGGACAAAGAGGGAAAGGAGACACAAATCACCATTAAGGTATAACATATCATAACAATTCTTCAGTTTTATTCCATGGGAACTAAATTGGATGGCAATTTTGTCAAGAAGAATGCACCAACTTATGCTCGGTATTCCAAATTTGTGGATTTCAAGGGCAGAGAGAATGAAGAATTTTCCATAAGGATGTTTTTACAATTCTTTTGTTTTCCTAAGTTGCCAAGATACACAATGCCTCATAAACTAGTTACACTGATCATGCTTAATAAGAAGGATAGAACTAAACCTTTTCGAGTAATGGATGTAACTCCTTACATTCATGAACAATTGAAGGAATCTGCTAAGCATTGGCAACATAAGAAATTTATAAATGGAGCTCAATTTTTGACAAAAATTATATATCATATTTTGGACATGGAGGACCAATTGAAGTTGGCACCTGAAGCTCAATATTTCAGAAGTTTAATGGCAGGAATTGAAAGCCCATCCAAAGCCATACTAGTTGGAGAATGAAGAATCAAAACAGGTATGAGAGGATCAGGTAGAAAGAGGAAAATTATTTTAGAAGAGGAAATTCCAAGCAAGAAAAGAAGAATGGATCCTAGGAAAATAGAACTAGAACATGAGTAAGTAACAAAAGAAGAATATGAAGCAGCTCAGGAGGGACTACAGTCCTCTAAGGAGCCTCATCCACCACAGACAAGCAAGGAACAATTGTACTCATATTTATCTCAAGGGAATGATAAGAGAGCACTGCATGAAGCTCAGTATCAGAAAATGCTAGAAAGTTACTCTGATAAAGAAACGGATTGGAGGCAAGAAGAAATTGAACACTATGAGGAATTGCATGAACAAATGATGGTAGCAGAATCTGAGGGAGTGTTTGTAAGAAAAGAAGTAGAACTATTATCTTACTTCAAGGAGTTGCAGGGACCTCCAAAAACCAGAACTACAGTGGTTATGAAAAGAAAGGTCTAGAAAAAGTCTGTTAAGAAAAAGAAACCAACCAAGAAGGATAAAGGTAAGGCTGTTGAGCAAGAGATAGTTGAAGAGACAATAAAGATACCATCAGAAGGAAAGAATCAGAGGGAAGCAATTATAAGGGAAGAAAGAACTCAGGATCAAATAAGAGAATTTGAAGTAGCTGCCTCCTCAAAACTCTTGTCTGATTCAGATAGTGATATTGAGATTTTTTTATTTAAGAGTTTAATCCTATCTGTACCAAGTACACCAATTAAAGCAGTTCAGGCATCAGAGGTGAACAAATCATCAAAAGAGGAAATTGGGAGTTCAAAGGGAATCCAGATGATTGAAGAAGCCACAAAGCCAGTTAGTCCTGAAGAAGAAAAGAGGAGGTCAAAAGGTAAAAGAGCAATGTTGCAAGAAGATGATGCAAAAAATGAAGGATTCAATAGTGGATTTGTAGATATAGGATCAAAACCCATATGGACTAGACCTTCACAACAATAGTATTGTCAACTATATGTGGAAGAGCAACCAGGGCATACTGTTGTACCTGAAGAAAAGAGAAAGTTGGAAGGAAGAGGTAAAGTAAATAAAGGTAGTATAATTCTGGAGGAGGGAAAACATGAAGGAACAGTAGCATCAAAAGATGAATCTGTTATTTCCAAACCATCAGAAAAGTCCTATAGTCAATTGTTTAGCAAAGATAAAATAGGTAAAGATAAAGAAGAAGCTGAAGTTTAGAGGAAGACAGAGCTCAAAGAGTATTTTGAGGATAACAAGGACACAAAGGTAGAAGTAAATCAGAAAATAGAAGAATTACTCATTGATTTGGGACATCAAGAAGAACAAATAGATCTAGATGATCAAGAAATGAAATATGAAGCAGAATTAATGGATACAGATGATCAGGTGATGGGAGGAAAGGAGAAAAACTTGAATGATCAAACGGGAAACCAGATTGATCAGAAGATGAAATCAATTGTATTACAGGAAAAAATGGTCAAGGAAGAAGAATTACCAATTAATAAACAGAGACAAAAAGAGCAGGTAACAAAGGAAGAGTAGTAATAGAGAGGGGAACAGAAGATGGAAAGGGAAAAGATCAGGCAATATATTATGAAGAAGAAGATGAAGAGGAGGATGAGTTGAAGGAAGAAAAACAAATAGAAGTAAAGCAATTAGAATTGGAGACTGACCTTGAAAGGATACCCAAGGATATCAGATCTGCCTGTAAAATCATCATGAGTAACATAGAGCAATTCAGACCCTCAAGTAGGAATATGATTATATCAGGTATGGTTGCTGAATCCGAGTTTGTGAAGGGAAGTAGGATTATTACTGAGTAGAAGAAAGAAAATGAACAATTAGAGGATCAGATAAGAGTGTTGCAGGAGAAGAATGACACTTTGACAAAGAGGATGTTTTCATTGGAAGCACAAGAAGTTCAAAATCAGAACAGAATTCAGTTTCTTGAAAATAAATGTGCTAAACAGATAGAGCATATTAATAAAGTGGAAATTGAACTAAAGAAAATAGAAGGCAGATTCAAAACACTCCAAAGCTCATATCAAGTAATGGATTATTGCATTACTCCTCAAGCTACATTTCTAAGATCTCTTCACTTTCTTCACTGACTCCTTTGGCTTCATTTTGATTCTTGACTTGCTTTAAGTTCTTCATAATCATCAATTTGGGATTGCTTTGTTCCAACAACTTCCCCTCAATCACTAATTTTGATTATACCATTCTTCTTTATTCCTACCATCTCTTTGAACTTCTATAGTTTAGGTCCATCTAAGCTTTTTGTCAACATATCTGCAACTTCCTCTTTTGTTGATGTATACACAACTTCAATCTCTTTTTCAAGTACCTTTTCTCTCAAGAAATGATACTGAATCTTTATGTTTTTAGTCTTGACATGAAAAACAGGATTAGCTGCCAAATATAATGAACTCATGTTGTCTATAAAATAATTGGAGTACTCGGATCAGTTCCAAAACTCTTCAATAAGGTCTTTAGCCATATCAATTCTTTTGTAGCCTCTACCATTCCTTTATACTCAGCTTTTATGGATGACAAAGCAACTGTATTTTGCTTCTTTGAGCACCAAGAAACTAACTTATCTCCAATATAATAGAGATAACCATGAGTAGACATTCTATCATCTGAATTACCTACCCAGTCTACACAACTAAACACTTTGATTCTTGTGTAAGAAGTAAAATCATAATACAAACCTTCACTCGGAGTTCCCTTGATATATTTGAGTACCCTTTGAGATGCAATTTAATGAGTTTTCTTTGGACAATGCATAAATTGTGATAAGACACCCACTACATATGATAGGTCTGGTCTTGTCAAGGTAGCATAGATCAAACTACCTACCAAACTCTGATATGTCTTCATTTCATTAAATTCTTCACCTCCATATCTTCTCAATTTATGATTTACCTCCAATGGTGTGGTTGAAGGCTTGCAATCTTCCATATTAAACTTGACCAGAAGATTCTTCAAATATCTCTCTTATGTAACATATATTTCATGTTGAGTATACACAAATAGCAATTAGAGTTTTAATTGTAGACATCTTAGCAACTGGACTAGGTATCATCATAATCTACCCCATATGTTTGGGCATAACCTTTAACCACAAGTCTAGCTTTGTATCTAGATACCTCACCATTTGCAAACCTCTTTCTTTTGTACACCCACTTACATCCAATTACCTTCTGGTTCTTTGGTCTTGGCACCAATTCCCATGTCTCATTCTCAAGTAGAGCATCATACTCTTCTTGCATTGCCTTCTCCCAATTCTGTTTACCTTTAGCTTCTTCATATGTGGTCGGATGTTCTTCTGTCTTCACAATATAAGCATAATCTTTTGTTGTTAAGAAAGATGTATCATAGCTATACCTGATAGGTTCTTTTCTTTCTCTCAAAGATCTTCTGACCTCTGCACTTCTTGAAGTCTCAACCACATTTGATTCTGGATCAAATCTTGGCCTATCTTCATCATTGCCCTGCAATTTACTTTTACAATCAATATCATCAATATCTTCTTCATACACCTTTACTTTTGTCTTCCCTTTCCTTTGAACTTCTTCAACATCTGCACAATCATTTGTTGACCCTGTATACCATGTGCTTTGCTCATCAAATGTAACATCTTTTGTAACAATAAATCCACAATCTGTAACCCAACTGTCTATCATCATACCCAATAAACACATACTTCTCTGCTTTGGGTTCTAGCTTATGTCTTAATTGTGAAGGAACATAAGTATATGCTAAACATCCAGATACCTTACAATGATCAAGAGTAGGTTTCTTATCCCACCATGTGTTGCAATCAATATCACATATGTCCAAAGTTCCTTGAGAACAACCATAAGGATTTTTCTTCAGAGAGTCTCTTCAAGAACAGGTTGTGTGGCTTGTTGGATAAGGCTAAATGTACTCATCATAGTGACCCAAGTTCGAAACCCGTCGGGTGCAACAACCAAAAGTTCATTAGTTTTGAAAAGCAAAATATAGCACCATTCGCTTTTTAGATTTATTTGCGATTGTTTTTTTATCAGAGTGGCGCAGCGACCAAGTAGTTTTTACGAAGGAGCTTTATTTTTTAGCATAGCTTTTTAGTTGTGCTTTTGAAATAAGAACAAAACTATATATAAAGAGGTTCTTGGCTCATTGTTCAATCACTCACTCAAAGATCTCAAGTTTGAAGGTCTTCTTGAAGAGAGAGTGTTCACACACTCTTGAGGAGGTGGAGTTTTGGTGAAGGAGAGGTTACTCTCTTGGAGCAAGAAGTCTTCTACGAGGTGGTGGTAAATATCTTCTGTGAGTTAGCCTTATATATTTTTTTTAGGGTTTCTCTACCCTAATCACAAAATTAGGGTTGGTTTATTTACAATTTTGTTACACTATTTTGTGAGAATAAGGTTAGCTTCATTGCCCATCCACTTCACACACTTAGATTATTTCAACATAATCTGAATTTTCTATCATCATCTTCTTGGATATTCTTCCATTAGTGAGTGCATCACTTTATATGGTTGAGTAGTACTCCCATGTTGTAATTTGGACATCTATTTTTTAGTGAGTAAGCATTGAGCTTACATTCTCTAATCTTTTCTTAAGATCTCTTACTTTCTATCTCTCACTTATCATCTTAATTAATTAAGTGTGTATGCTCAAAAGGTTTTAGTTTGGAACGATCCTTGGGCCCCAAATTCCAACACTTGGTATTAGAGCATAATTACTTGGTATCAGAGCATAATTGACATACACACTTAGTTAAGATGAGTGAGATTAGAATTGAGATTGAAGACAAGTTGGATGGATCTTCTAATTATCCCATGTGGAGTTTCACGATGATGAATATTTTAGTGACAAAGGATTTATGGAGTATCATCAATGGATCCTTAACAAGGCCTAGAGGAGAAGGCAAAGAAGGAGCCACAACAACTTCAAGAGGTACTGGAATTACTATTACAGAACCAACTAAAGAAGAGGTAACTACTTCGACATCCAGAGACGCTTTAAAACTTTCATTCATAGCAATGAGTGTCAAAAAGCATATTCTACCACAGATCAGATCTTGTAGAAGTTCTAGACAAGCTTGGTTGAAGCTTGAGAATCTTTTTCAAAGCAGAAATCCTGCTAGGAAAGCTCACTTGAGGAGACAACTAGCAAATACAAGGATGAAGGCTGGTGAGTCGATTCAAACCCACATTATGAGACTCGTTGACTTGAGAGATCAACTTCTAAATATAGGAGTTGAGATATCAGATGAAGAAGTGGTAAATATGTTGATTAATTCACTTCCTATTTCATATTGATCTTTCATAACTACTCTTACCCTTACCACAAGAGATAGAGAGGTTACATTTGAAGAGTTAGAATTCTTGTTACTTCAAGATGAAGATCAGTAGAAGGGAATGGAAGAGAATGAAGAAGCACTTTTATCTTCATCAAAGTGGAAAAAGAAGAAGAAGGAGAAGAAGGAAAAACAATCCATAAAGGAAAGTAAGTCCCTTTCACCTTCTACTTTAGATTGTGTATCTACTACATCTAAAGAGAATTCTTCTAAGAAGAAGGAAGTAATATGTTATTATTGCAAGAAACCTGGACATTTAAAAGTAGCATGTTATAAAAGGATTGCAACAGAAAAGAAAAAAACATCAAGTAATGTTGTAGAAGATGATAAAAAAGGGAAATCTCAAGGTGATTCTTATGCATGTATCACCATTGAGGAAGTAGCTTTTGATCAGGCAGCTTTACAAGTTGTTTCAGCTAGTCCTTGGATATTTTGAGTTAGGTGCTACAAAGCATATGACAGGTTGCAGAGATGTGTTTTCTTCTCTTTCCTATTCTTCAAGTAGAAGAGTTACTATTGCAGATGGCAATGTTTTAGATGTTGTGGGAATAGGTACAGTAACCCTAGAGTCAAGAGAAGGTGGTAATTTTCAGATTTCAGATGTTCTTTATGTACCTGAAATGAAGAAGAATCTGCTATCTATATCTATATTTTTATGTAATGGTTTTAAAGTTGTATTTGAGAGAGATCTTTGTAAGATCTTATCACACAAAGACAAAAAGTGTATTTTAAAGATGAGCATAGAGGAGGGATCTTTGTTTTGTCAAAAATCAGTCAGGCATATGCGGTCAAATCTTCATCACCGGTGGAAGATATGAAGCTATGGCTTGAAAGATTTGGACATATTAGTTTTGGATATCTCAAGAGTATCAAAGATAGAGGTATGGTTGCAAGTTTACCCTCATTCAAGCTACTAGATGATTCAGACATATGTGAACGTTGTCTTGAAGGTAAGATGCATAAACTACCTTTCAAGAAACATGGTCATATTACAACTACCAGGAAATTGTAGATTATTCATTCAGATGTGAATGGACCTATGAGAGCAGACTCTATTCACGGTTTCAGGTATTTTGTTCTATTCGTTGATGATTTTACGAGATACTCATGGATCTATGGTCTTAAGCTGAAGTCAGAAGTCTTCCCTATGTTCAAGAAGTTTGTAGCTATGGTTGAAAATGAAAGTCAGGAAATTATCCAGATTCTTAGAAGTGATAGAGGTGGAGAATACTTGTCAAAAGAGTTCCAAACATTTTTTGATGAGAAAGGTATTACTCGACACCTTACTATTGCTTATACTGCTCAACAGAATGGTGTTGCAGAAAGAAAGAATAGAGTACTTGTTGAGATGATACGAAGCATGATGGTGTCCAAGAAGCTTTCATCAAAATTCAGGTTTGATATAGTACATACAACTAACCACATTTTAACAGGTCATCTACAAAATCTTTAAAGGTAGTCACACCTTATGAAGTTTATTATGGTAGAAAACCTAATGTGAGTTATTTCAGAGTGTTTGGATCACTTTCTTATGTACATGTTGAGAATAAGGACCGAGGCAAACTAGATGTAAAGGCAAAAAAAGTTGTTTTCATTGGATATCCTATTGAGAGTAAAGGATACATGTTTTATGTTCCAGAGACAGGTGAAGTTATTCTTTCACGTAATGCTTATATTGCTGAAAATAAGGTTTATGATAAAGAAGTAGAAATTCCAGAGTTCATTAGTGAAAATGACTATGGATTTTTTAGAAAGATTCTGGATGTACATGTTCAACCATATTAGGAGGGAGTTAAAATTCCTAGGATTCAAGAAAAAGTTGAAGAAAGAGGAATTTCACAACCTTCTACAGAGTCAGTTCCACAAGATACTTTGGTTCCAGAAATGGAAGAGGTTAAAGTTCCAGAAAGTCCTCGTACCTCGGCAGGACAAGTTCCAAAACCTGTGGAAGCTAAAAGTTCAGAAAGAGTTTCACCACTATTTAAGGATACATCTACTTGGTTATATCAGACTTGGAAAGATAGTGGTATAAAGACTTTTACTGGAAGAACAAGGAGTCAGATTAGACAACAACAACAAGATCATGTAAGAACAAGAATTCAGACTAGACAACAACAACAAAAAGATCATGTAAGTTTTGCTGAAGACTTTAAGATTCATGATATTTTGGCACTTACGACAGCTGAAGATGAACCTGCATGTGTTAAAGATGCACTTAACATTCCTATTAGGAAAAAAGCCATGCAAGAAGAGATTGATTCTATTCATAAGAATCAAACTTGGCACCTATGTGAGTTACCAGAGGGAAAGAAGGCTATATGTGTAAAATGGATCTTCAAAATCAAAAGGAAAGCAGATGGTACTTTTGATAGATACAAGGCCAGATTGGTTGTCAAAGGATATGCACAACAAAAGCGTATTGATTATGATGAGACATTCACTCCTACATCTAGGATGACTATTATTAGGTCAAAACTGGCTCTAACGGCACATTTTGGTTGGCGTATATATCAACTTGTTATTAAGACTGCTTTTCTAAATGGTGATTTACATGAGGATGTGTATATTCAGCAGCCTGAAGGTTTTGAAGAGACAGGTAAAGAACACTTAGTGTGTAAGCTTATAAAAGCTTTTTATGGTTTAAAACAGGCACCTAGAGCATGGTATGAAAAGATACATACATATTTTTTATCCATTGATTTCCATAACTCAGATGTGGCTCCAATTCTTTATGTGAAAGCTGAAACAGGTATAATGATTATAACAATCATTTATGTGGATGATATTATAGTCACAGCTCCTAGAGATGAAGATTTGCAAATGTTCAAAGAACAATTGAAGCAAAAATTTGATGTGAATGATTTAGGCATTTTGCATTATTATCTTGGGATTCAGTTTCTGTTTCAAGATGAGTGTATCTATATGACATAACAGAAGTACATTGAGAAACTTTTGGAGAGGTTTTAGATGGGTAATTCTAAACCTATGCAAACACCTATGGATCAGAACACATCTTTACAGATGGTAGCAGATGCATATTCATTTGATGCTACTCTATATAGTCAAGCAATTGGTTGCTTGATATATCTTTGTAATACATGTCATGATATATAGTTTGCAGTTTCTCAAGTATCAAGGTTCATGCAAAATCCGATAGTGTTACATTGGAAAGCAGTAAAGCGAATCTTTCGATATTTGAAGGGAACTTCAAAATATGCTATGGTATTTTTGAAATCTCCACATTTGTTACTAAAGGCTTTTGTCTTGTATTCCTTTCTGCATAAGCATGATAATGACTGAATGTCTTGACACTTTAGATTTGTCCTGTTAGTATATGATCAATGTCTACCCCTCATGATTGTACGCATATTTTGTAAGGCCCCCATTATGAGGAGATGCGAAGCGTGCATTACCCAATTGATGGGAATCCCAACTTGCATGTTGGATGAAGGTCATAATGGACCATGTAAGGTATTGTAAGGAAAAGGAGTTACCAGGGTCCCTAATTGTGGGGTCCGGGGTAGTAGGGAGCAGCCCCGATTGGGGGGTCCAAGGGGGCCAATAGGCCCCCTAGCTGGGGGGTCCAAGGGGGCCAGTGGGCCCCCTGGTGGGGGTCCGGGGGCAACACCCCCGGTGCGATGGTAAAGGGAATATTCCATGGAATATTCCCTTTTGGAGTCAGAAATCATTTATATTTGTTAGGTCGGTTCAAACGGCCTAAGCCGTGTATGGCAATTACACGAGCGGTGGCTGCCCATGCTCTACCGCCTATGTATAGCCGTCCATGGAAGGCCATCCATGATCCCATATATACATGAATTCTGCACTACCTAAGAATCAAATTGAGCCAGCATACCTCTACCTTGTATCTCTCTATCTAGAGTTGTCTAGATCACCATTTAAGCTCTACCTTGAGAGCGCATGGGTGGACAACACCATCATCTTTGTACTTGCTATTAGTAGAAAATAGTTGAGATTCTCCTATATCTGTTATCTTCTCTGCTGCTGCTCCTGTGTTATATTTCGTAACTATTGTCTTACATGGTATAAGATCCATAAGGTTCGAATAGCTTGAAAAGTATCACTATTTTAGCCTACTAGCATACTAGAATATCAATAGGTTATTTGAGTGATTACATGATGGCTTCATCATCGAACACTATTCTTGGTGCTTCAGCTAATGTTAATGCTGCACCTATTTGAATTTTCCAACCTGCATTCCCTAAAGGGAAGCTGGATGGAACCAACTATACACTCTGGAAGTTCAAAATTTTTGCAATTTTGGACTCCTATGAATTACTTGACACTATCATGGGATGGATGGGATTGGATCTAGAGCCTATACCAGCTGAAGATCCAGCAAATTCAAGATTGATGATTTAGCTAGATCCAGATCTTCTACGAGCTTGGAAGAGGTGGAATGCTGATGCATTATGTGCAATTGTCACTAGTGTATGTGATTCTGTGCTTACTTTAGTTCAATATACTACTAAAGCACATGAGGCTTGGGGCATATTGGCTCGTCAATATGAGACCAAGAACCACACTAGCATACATAATTTAGAAAATCAGTTGGCAAATGAAAAGCATTCTGATTCTGAAAAGGCTGAAGATTTTATCAAATGGATAAAACATTGTCGAGATCAATTGGCTGCAGTTGGTGTTGTTATAACACCAGAAGAGCTGGCTCGAGGAAGTGTACGTGTTCTTCCAACAAAGTAGGATGGATTAGTAACAACCCTTAACACTCAGGTAAGACCAACTCTCCTCACATTTGAAGAGTTTTGTTCTATGCTTTTAGAAGAAGAGATGCGGTTGAAGAATATGCAAACTACAAGTGATGCTCCATTCTCAGCAAGTGCAAAAGGTAAAGGCTCTTTTGATGGATCAAAGAAGAAGCCAAAGAAGAAAAAGTTCACAGGAAGTTGCTTCTATTGTGAAAAGAAAGGCCATGCCATCAAGGATTGTAGAAAGAAGAAAGCTGATGAGCGGAATGGGACTGTAAAATCATCGTGGAAGAACAAAGAGTCTGCAAACAACACAGAGTTAGAACTATGGGTAGCTATTGAAGAGGTATGATCATCTGCTCAAGCTCGTGTTGATGAACTATGGATTTTAAATAGTGGAGCTTCTCGCCATATGACCAGTAAAAAGGATTGGTATAGTTCCCTAGTGCCTCTACGGGAATCCATCAATGTAGAGGTGGGAAATGACTCCAAGTGTGCAGCGGAAGGAACTCAAACCATTTCTTTTATCACTTCTCCTAGTGTTGAGAAAAAGTTATGTGATGTTCTTTATGTACCTACACTTAAAAGAAATTTGTTGTCAGTTTCTGCAATAACAGATCGTGGACTCGAAGTTCACTTTAATAAGAGTGGTGTAGAAATCATGGATTCATCAGGTAATGTAGTAGGTAAAGGCATAAGACGTGATAACTTGTATGAGTTAAGTGCCTTAACTACTATAGAAGATAAATATGTAAGCAGGTTATGGCACCAACAACATTAGGGGAAAAAATGAACCATGCATGGGCCTTTTGGATTAATGGGTGATTAGGGATGGACCAATGAGAAGAGGGTGGTGGACACAATCTAGTCCCTTAATCACATAGGCTAGGCATAGGCTTCCATGGTTTTTGTTTGGTCAAAGAGGAGAAAATCTCCTTGAACTAGTGGTTTTAGTTTTGTGAATGGTTTGGAAAGGGTTAAGAATGAATTGTAGCCCTTGGATTTCCTCAATGATCCGAAGGCTAAGGTTGGCTGGCAAAAGTCAAGGCATCTTTGAAGATGGACCCTTGGATTTAAGAAAGGGGAACGGATGAGATTCTTTAAATAAAAAAAATGCGCTCTCAAATACAAGCCGTTAGATTGTATAAGAAATCCGATGGCTGTGCTTTAGTTTCTGTGAATTTGGGCGCCCAAATTTGTAACCATTGGATCAGAGGATGGTCCAATGGCTTAGATTGAACTTCAAAAGGCTAAAAGCGCCTTTTCTTTGGTGCCCTTGGATGATTGGATAATCAGATGGCTCACATCTTCCCGAAAATTCAGCTCAGCCCAAATCGCGGCTATGACTTTCAGATCAACCTCTCATCGGAAGGTGAAAAATGACTGCGAACTTTGTCTCAGGTCCAAACGCAGACTGCTGTCTAATGGCGCTTCATCTAATGGCCACAAAAGCTCCAGAGAGCTTGAAAAAAACAATCATGAGTTTTTCTCTCTCTACTGCATACTCCCATGCACGTCAGAGCATCCCATTCTAGTTTTTTTGTCCAACAAATCTTGACCATTCAATAGAGCCATCGGAAGGCCAAAAGAAAATCACTTTTCGAATTCAAATAAAATTATATGTCAAATATTATATTAATGAATACCACTAGTGGTTTTTTATGGCTTCTTAATCCCCTAGATTAACCCTTTTAATTCCTAAAAATTAGGAATCCTTATAAGGCCCATGCAGGGCTCACTTTTTTCCCTAATGATTTGGGCATCTTGAATTTGCAGTTTCGAAGGAGATGCAAAGAACAGGGATGGTCGCTCATTTGCCTGCATTTTCAGAGTTGCAAGAACATTGTGAAGCTTGTATGATGGGCAAGCAACAATGAAAGGCATCTCCAAGAGAAACCAGCAATCGATCTCAAGCTCCTCTAGAGTTGGTACATGCTGATCTCTACGGTAAAATGTCTACACCTGCTTTAGGAGGATCTTTCTACTTTTGCTGTTATTCGATGATTATAGTAGAAAGATGTGGGTTTATTTCATTCGAGAGAAGGCCGATACTTTTGAAAAATTAAAACGTGGCATATGTATGTGGAAAATGAATTAGGAAGGAAACTGAAGAAATTCAGAACAGATAGAGGAGGTGAATTCTTGTCAACAGAGTTCAATAATTACTGTAAAGAGCATGGTGTGAAAAGGCAACTTACCATAGCTCATACACCTCAACAAAATGGTGTTGTTGAGCGCATGAACATGACAATAGTTGAAATGGCTCATTGTATGTTAAAGGCTCAAGACATGCTTGATTCATTCTGGGCAGAAGTAGTCAATACAACAGTCTACATCCTCAATCAAAGCTACACAAAAGCACTAAAGGGGATGACTCCTCAAGAAGCATATTCTGGTAAAAAGCCTTTAGTTTTGCATTTCAGAATTTTTGGTTGTTTCTGCTATGCACATATTCCTGATTCAACAAGATCAAATTTGGATTCAAAAAGCAAAAAGTGTGTCTTCCTAGGATATAGTGAAGAGTCTAAATCATACAGGTTGTGGGATCCTGAGGCAAGGAAGATTTTTGTCAGCCGATATGCGATGTTTGATGAACGACCACACTTAGTAGAGGATAAAGGTAAATCTACTATCTCATCAAACAGAGAAATATCTCACCTTATGCCTATCAAAAGACAGGTTAAAGTTGAGGAGGAGACATCTGATTGAGAAATTTCCTCAATATAAAGCCAACCAGTTGTAGCTCCACATCATAAGCCACTACCAAAGTGGTCACAACAGTTCTTTGATGATCACAATCCACATGTTATTTTTCTGTGCAACACTAGACCAGACATTTGCTATGTTATTGGAGTGTTAAGCAAGTTTTCCAACAAAACTAAGGGGAGTCACTGGAATGCTAGAATGTGAATTCTAACCTACATTGTAGGAACCTTGGATTTTGGTATTTTTTATACCACAGGTGATACACTCCAAGGATATTGTGATTCAGATTGGGCTGGAGATTGTGATTCTAGAAAATCAGTTTCTGGATATTGTTTCTCACTTGGATCAAGAATATTTTCTTGGGTAAGTAGGAAGCAACCAACTCTCGCACTCTCCTCCACTGAAATAGAGTACAAAGCAGCTTGTTTTGCTTCTTGTGAGGCAGTCTGGTTAAGGAGAATTCTTGCAGATCTAGGCTTTCCATCAAATATGGTGACTGTACTCAGGTGTGATAATCCAAGTTGTATGGCTATTTCAAAGAACCCAGTATTTCATGCTCGCACCAAGCACATAGAAGTACAATACAATTACATTCGTGAGCTAATTGAAGATGAAATTGTGGAGCTAGAATATTGCCCAATAGAGGCAAATTGTGTTGACATATTCACTAAAACACTTGGAAGAGAGCAGCTCAACTGGCATCTTCAATAGATGGGCATAGGACCGAAACCTACTTTATTTTTTATCGGTAAACATTGAAGGGGGGTGTTAGTATATGATCAATGTCTACCCCTCATGATTGTATGCACATTTTGTAAGGCCCCCATTATGAGGAGAAGCCAAGTGTGCATTACCCAATTGATGGGAATCCCAACTTGCATGTTGGATGAAGGTCATATTGGACCATGTAAGGTATTATAAGGAAAGGGAGTTACTAGGGTCTCAGATTGTGGGGTCCGGGGCAACAGGGAGCAGCACCGGCTAGGGGGTCCAAGGGGGCCAGTGTGCCCCCTAGCTGGGGGGTCCAAGGGGGCCAGTGTGCCCCCTAGCTGGGGGGTCCGAGGGGGCCAACGGGCCCCTTGGTGGGGGTCTGGGGGCAGTAGCCCGGGCGTGACGGTAAAGAGAATATTCCATGGAATATTCCATTTCAGAGTCAAAAATCATTTATATTTGTTAGGTTGGTTCAACCGGCCTAAGCCATGTATGGCAATTACGCGGGTGGTGGCTGCCCAGGCTCTACCGCCCATGTATAGCCGTCCATGGAAGGCCACCCATGATCCTATATATACATGACTTTTGCACTACCCGAGACATCGAATTGAGCCAGCATACCTCTACCTTGTATCTCCCTATCTAGAGTTGTCTAGATCACCATTTAAGCTCTACCTTGAGAGCGCATGGGTGGACAACGCCATCATCTTCGTACTTGCTATAAGTAAAAAATAGTTGAGATTCTCCTATATGTGTTATCTTCTTTGCTACTACTCCTATGTTATATTGCGTAACTATTGTCTTACATGCCCTTGATTACATAAAGTGTAATCCATCTTGTTGCATCATCAACAAACAACACATAATATCTGGATCCATTTATGCTATAGTCCCTTGAAGGACCCCACACATCTGTATGAACCAAGGCAAGCATGTTTGAATACTTGTATCCTGATTTATTGTATGAACTTTTGTGTGCTTTACCTAATTGACAAGCTTCACACTTGTATACCTTGTGTTGACCTTCAACATTTGGCAACCCAAGCACTACATCATTCTTTGACATTTCTTTTATGGCTCTCATTGAAATGACCTAACCTTTTATGCCATAGGTCTAACTCAGACATCTTTTGACTTCCATAAGTAAACAATGCATGTCCCATATTACCTTGGACTTTGAGAGTAAAAACTCTTCCTTCTTTTTTACCTGCAATAATGCTTCTATATCCCCGATTTGGATCTTGCACATAAACACCATCATTTGTGAATCTGACTTCACATCCTTTCTCCACAATTTGTCCTACACTTATCAAGTTTTTAGGAATAGTAGGAACATAAAGTACCTTGCTTAAGAGTGTGTTTCCACTCTTTGTCTTCACTGATCCAATGCTTTCCACTTTATGCTTGGTGTTATCTCCTGTTTGAACTGTATGTCCACTCACCTTTGCTTCCATATCAGTCATCAATGATATGTTGCCACTCAGATGATTGCTACATCCTCAGTCAATATAGAATACCCTTTGATCTTCTCCTACTACTTCATGTGTTGCATTCAAGATGAGAGTCATGTCATCCTTCTGATCTGATGCATAATTATAGTAGTTGTTATTGTAGTACTGAGGTTGAAAGCTTCCTCCACCTCCTCTAGCATATGAAGTCCTACCACCTCTTCCTCTGAAGTTACCTCTTTGATTTCTACCTCCTCTACCTCTTTGATTGAAACTCTGATTATGTATTCCACCATTTGATTGTTATACCAACAATCATTTGCCAGATGATTTGTTCTACCACAAATCCAACAAGCTCTAACATTATCTTTATTCTTACCTCCTCTTCCTTTACCTCTTGAATTCGTCTTTCCTCTTGCGAAATTGACTTGGCTTGAAGATCCTTCATAATCAGTTGACTGCTTCCCTTTGCCATTCCTTTTCTTGTCCTTAGAGTACATAGCTTGACTTGCACTCCTATCATTATCTCCCTTAATGTCCTGCTCAAAAGTTAGCATGTGCCCTAGCAATTGATTAAGATCAGGAGTAAAATGATCTAATGACAATTCTATGGACAATATAAAAGGCTTCCATTTCTCATCTCCTCTCAGACATGTAAGTATTTGTCTTACCAACTTATCCTCTTCAATATCTTCATCTACTGCTCCCAAGCTATCTGCAATATCCTTGATTCCTGCCACATAATCAGAAATTGATTGTGAGCTCTTTTTCTTGAAGGTTGTGAACTTTGCCCATAATGAGGACTTCCTTGACTTGGTTGTATTTTGGAAATGCTTATCCAAAGCATTCCACACATCTGTTGCACTTTCTAATCCTCTAATATAAGGTAGAAGTAATCATTTACAACCATGTAAATGATGCTCCTAGCTTGAGCATCCTTCTTCATGTAGTTCTTCAAATTTGCAAGCTCTTCCCTAGTTGGAACACTAGGATCTTCAAACTCAGGCTTTTCTTCTTCTCTTGTAATAAATGCCATCAAATCTTTGCTCATGAGGTGTGCCTCCATTCTCATGGACCAAACAATATGGTTCTCCCTATCTAGCTTATCAATCTGCAAGCTTTCTCCCATCTTTGATCTTTGACTTCTGCAAATATTAGCATGAATGAATATAATTTGTACCTTTAATGTAAAGCTTGAGTCTTTCAGATCCGTTCGAGCTCAATCTTCACACTTCTTCAGGTTTTCTTCAAAACTTTGATCTTGTCCACCTTCAATTTGAAGAAACTTTAATGTCTGCAACAGTTGGGACTTCCAATGCTCTTTACTTCACAATATATTGCACCTTTTGCTCTGCTACCACTATTGGAGACCTCTAAATCTCCAAAGACTTGATCTATACTGATTTAAGAGCACCTCTATATCAGGTATAGACCAAACTTTACACAAATGTTACCTTGATTTACCAAATCATTAACTATCACTTCTCTGAGTGAAAACTTTTCTTCTTCAAGAAGTTTGCTTCAGAGATTAACTTCATTACCTGCACATATCTTCAAATTTCTTCACTCTAATGATATGCATATCTCCATGCTACCTTTGCGCAATCATATCAACCATTAGACCTTCAAAAGAATTATTAAAACTCTGATTTGATCATTAAGATCAAAGATATGTTAGAAACTCTCTTCTTGAACTAGCGACTTTGACATAGTCAACTTCTAAGGTTGATTTCTCATAACACAAGTCCCATTTTGCTAAATGCTTTTAGCCATAGCTTCCTTACCTTCTTAGATTTTGAATGCTGACTCATAAAAAACTTTTCACTGTGCACTGAGATCTAAGCAAAACATTGACACAAAAAAATGTATGACTATGAGAGGTCTACCTATAGACTTTACATATACATGTTCCTATTGATCATACACACAACCTGAAAGGAATTAAATCATGAAAATTTGAACATAGCTTGATTAGCTTTTCGATTAGATGTGTACAAAAAATTTCGTGATCCACATGATCAGATTGAGAGAAATCAGAGAAAGACTCGACGCTAACTCCTAAAAATAACTCTCTACACATCTATCTCATGGACACTTGGCTTCTAATGACTCTCTCACCTATTTCCTTACATTATTGACTTATATACATATGTTTCTAGACTCATCCCACATCTATTGCATTACTCCTTATCATTCTAATGATCATCTATACTTATAGTACAAGAATTTTCATCTGTAATGTACATATGTATACAAGCTACATTTTCGAGATCTCTTCACTTTCTTCACTGACTTCTTTGGCTTAATTTTGATTCTACTTGCTTTAAGTTCTTCATAATCATCAATTTGGGATTGCTTTGTTCCAACATGTAAAGCTACAAAAAGTAGAGGAAGCCCAAGCAGATGAGTTGACACAACTTCAAGAGGAGCTACAAAAACTATGAGGAGGTGGCATTAAAAATGGATTGTGATGCACCATGTGCAACAAAATTAATAGGGTCATGTAGTAAGTGAGTGCCCTCTTTTAAGTGTGACTTTCCAACTATGGAGGAAAGCTAGTCATGAGGCCCAAGAATGTCAACCAAGAGGGAAGCCTACATAAACATATTGGGCACAAGGAGGATCCCAACCACCAACCAATGTGATGGCAGCTGCACCTAGTCAAGGTAACTCTTATAACCCTCGACATAGGAATAACTTTGGAAATGGGCCAAGGAGGCCAATTATTTGTTTCAAATGTGGAGAATGTGGGAATTACCAAAGCAGATGCACTCTACCAAAGAATGCCCTTGCGTGTAGAAATTGCCTAGAAGCTAGGGTTCATTATACAAATTGTTGTTCAAAGAACCAGGCATGTACATCTCGACCTCACATACAAATGATCTCGATGAATAGAGAAAAAGTTGCAGAACAAGTCAAGGTGCCATAACCATCTACGAGAGTAGTGCAGTTAGAAGAAATTGACTCTTTTGTAATGTAGACAAGAAGCAAGGGGAAGGCCCAAATATACATAGGCCAAGAGTCAAGTACTAGTGGATTGAACAAAGGCAAAGGGATATCTAAAGACAAGGCCAATACATGTGAAGATATAAGCCAAAGAGAAGATGTCATAGGTAATAGTGATGCCATTGGTATGCATTCAGTGGGGCTCATGAGGAGTTGGAGCAGTCAAATAGAGCCCATGATTTTAAGGAATCTGAAGCTTCAAGACTACTCAAATCAATTAAAAAGGAGGTCAGTATTTTTGACTTAATAAATATGGATGCAAAATTTAGATGAGAAGTCTTACAGATCATTGATGAGGCCTTCACAACCACATTAATGGCAAAGACTGCCACTTTGAGTAAGGATAACAATGTAGGGGAAGCCCCCCTCACAGATTATAGGAGCCCACATCTAACAGCCACTATCAGAGGACATGAGTTATAATGAGTTATTGTAGATGGAGGTTCTAGCATTAACTGATGCCTAAACATATGATGAAAAATCTTGGACCACAAGCTTCAATAACTACCAAGTTCATTGTGATATTGGTAGATCAAAGCATAGTAAGATCTATAGGAGTGGTCCTTGGAGTCCTAGTGGAGATACAAGTAACATCTTCAACTTGGAATTTGTTGTCTTAAGGCTGCCACAGGTAGATGGAAGTTTCCCACTCTTGATTGGGAGTCCTTGGTTAAGACATGCCAATGTTGCATGATTGGGGCAAGGACACTATGTGGGTAAAACAAGAAGGAAAAGAGCTACAATAGATATTTTTAGAAGAAGAACCAGACAACCAAAGACATACCAGCACCATGCAGACAATTGGTATTTGTATGGAAGAAGATTTGTTGGAAAACCAGAGGCAGATTTATATGAAGAAGAAAACATGTTGGCTTGGCTACAGGGAGAAGACTCATCTTCCAACTATGGAATTTTTCCAAACAACTCAAGGAGAGAGGAAGTCTTTGAGCGAAAAGAGGATATCATTCACATTACTGATTCGGGTGAGGGTAGTTGAGATTTTAATTCCCTCTTCATGCGGGGCAGGCAGCGTGGGTTAGTGGAGGAGGGGAAACTTTACTTTCCCTCACTCTCATATTATCACAATCGGGGTCGAGCTTCCCTTTGCTCCCCCGTCTTGCATTCAGCGCATGGGGTTGAGCTCTGTGCAAGCTCCCCCTTCTTCTGCTCTCAAAGTCGACATCCACCAGGCTTCCCTTGTTCCTGCAATAGGGTTCCCTTGTTTGGACTAATTTTCTTGAAGGCGTATGAGGGCCGAGCGTCAACTTCCCCCCACGCTTCCACTTGGCTCTAGGCGATGGCACACTGAGCTTCTTTTCTCTACCTCCATTGAGTTGAGCTTAACAGCTCTGTGAATACTATGACCTAAGAAGTTACTATGTGGCTTAAGCTCACTTGCATGCTTCTGCCTATTTGACATATGCAAGGCTCCACTCTCTTTGCTCCCCATAAATTCTCCGTAGGAGATCCTACTCAGCTATCATCATTGAGAGCGGTTGCTCCTGAGCATGCTTCTCTACTATTGGGTCCGGGTAATTAAATTGGCTCCTCCTTAGTCTGCTATGAGGGATGGATATTGGTGGTTGTATTCTCTGGTTGTTTCTTCATTCCATTACAGTTGAGTTGTAGGTGGATTTGGTGGTGGTCGTTGTGTTCATTTGTCCCTCTCTGTATTGCATATAACCTTGAATCGGGGCTCCACTCCATCCACCCACTTTGTTCATACATTTTCTCATTCACATCATTTGTCGTGGATGTGCTGCTCATGGCCATGATGGACAAGCTGCTTTTTTGCTGTTGGCTTTTGTGGGGTTGTGATGATAGTCAATGTTCCATGTTACTATGCTATTCCTGTGCATGGAGCTCCCCATTGCTCGAATCTGGTTGCTCTTCCCCCCACATCTGGTTGTGGGTTTGTAACTACACACAGTGTCTGCGTACCACAGACCACACCATCATAGAAGAGACAAAAAGGTCAGATGCTCTACTATGTGCCTCTTATAACGTTGGGATCCTGTAATCAGACTTATCCTAACCTATCATCGAAGATTGTATCAACCACTCTGAGGAAATCTGTGACCTTAGGTGCTCAATGGATTCAGGTAATCATGTTCACACTTCCCCTTTGCTTCCCTAGGTCAATTCAAGACTCGGTTGTAGTATGTACTGCCCCTCTCCATCCATAGTGTATTTGCTCTTCCAGACTTGCCAGTCATGTTGTTAACAGTGTGCAATATGTTTTGTGTAATGAATGACTATGGATTTCAGCTTTGAACCCCAACTTATAATTATACGGCTCTGCAAATTTGATTCCTGCAAGATCATATTATCAAGCTTCAAGTTCCTCCTACTGTAACGGAGTGGCTTAAAGCAATGAGCCTTGTCGGTGTAAAATTTGGACTTATCCTTCGGATCGTGCATGTTTTAAGTACCTAAATGTTCAAACATAGGTTTTTTACCATAAGTTGAAGTCCCATGATATGTGAGATTCTAGAATGAAGCTGTGGCAGATGTGATATGCTCATTGTATTATTGAATTTGAAATATGGAATCATTTCATCTATTTGATATGATGACCATGTCAACTGTAACACTTTGCACGAGATATCCATGTCTTTTGGTGAGAACCTTATGAATTCAAGACTTAACAACATGAGAGTCACTCAGAGAGGTGTTATGGAGCATAGTGAAACACAGCTTCATAGATTTCGGACCATGGCTTAATATGCTCTTTGACAAGTTCATTACATCAGTACTTAGAATTCTTAAGTTTCTCTCTCTTGATGTTCCAGCAAGCCACACTCAGTAATACACTTGCATTGTTGTGATAAGTTGGGATGATTTGAGAATCATAATTTGAGGCTCGATATTAAAACTATGCATTGATCTAATTCTTAAAGGTCTACAAATGCTCTTGTCTTTCCACACATCTTGACACCACATGAGGGAATGATAACCCTATTGCTTGAGTTCATAATTGCAACTATTGATTTTGCTAGGAATGTTGATACTTATCACTCTTGTTTTGACATACATTATGAACCATATCCTATGTTGTTATTTAATTGCATTCTAGGCTTGAAGTGGCGGACTAGTCTCTTGGATTTTTACTGCTCCTGACTCTCAAAAAACTGAGTGTCGAGTATCTGTGCTTTTTGAACATGTGCAAGTACTCTCTCTTTGGTTTTTTGATGATTGCCATGATTTGGAGTGTTTGTGACTGCCCTCCTTGGGGATGGTGCCTAAACTCCCCACCAAAATGGGTCTGGCTGATCTTCATTTGGTATTCATGGCCACAGAAAGAGCTTTTGTGGATATTGGTACATTCTTTGATGACCTCATAAATGATTTCCGATTTGTCTCCCAAGTATATGTAACAAGCTCCTACCATGGCGATTGCAAGATGAAATAGATTTGCTGCCTTGTGTAAATTGCAGGTCTGAACTTTATCTCATACAGGGCATTTGGTTCGTACCAGGGTTGCTCTTTTGGAAATGAAGGAGAAGTGTGGATGTAACACACTTAACATTGGTACTGTCACTTGCAAGTATGTGCATTATATTATAGAAAAAGATCTAAACCAAAAATTCTTGAAGCTATGTTGTTCTTCTTGCATATTTTTTATGGAAGGGAATTGTTGCATGTTCTGTACTGATCACTCTCAGGTTAGGCCGTAGGGGACTTTTCTGTGTGATTAAAACCCACTAATGAGGAACTCTACATAAACTTGGCCACAATCTAATTTTGATTTGTATGATTGCACAATGATCAAAAGATTTACTTTATGCTATGACATTATGAATGAATGCACAATCATTAGAAGCACTACAAGAGCAATGTTTATCTCATGTTTTTGTTGTTTATGTGCTAACACAATTAGGATTTTAGCATGGCAAAGAATCTGAAGAATGTTGGGAGGTCATCTTGTTTCAAGGATTGAGTGATTGTTTTTTGCTAGGCGGTAACTCCCTAGTTTCACAATGCTCATTTAAGGCTTATTCATAATGCATTGCAGGCCAACACACATAGAACTTAGCATTGATCCTTCCTGACTCCTATAGATGATTTGATAGTTATGACGACTTTGGATAATATTATGGCAGGTTCAAAGGAAGAATGATGGTAATGTCTAATCTTTAGGGTGTTTTGTTGATGTCAATGCAGCAAGGAGTTGAGGATTTGCTTGCTTTTTTCTTGTATACGCTCTGTATGTTCACTTTTAAATCTGTACAATTGGAAGCACTAGGATGGAATTACTTCTTTTTTTTTATGATCATGTGTCTTCAGGTTTATTCACAGTTACATGTATGCTTTCTTGTGTAGTGCACTTACACATTACACGGGATTACTCACGCTTAAAAGCAATCATGTCTACTCGTTTACTTCTCATGGCATCCATGAACTGTGGATAGGTCAATCAAGATGCACATGTATAGATACTAAAATGTAAAGGATGAGTTTTGATATTGACCCTAGTATATGACAAGAAATTACTTGATGGTGAGAAGTTGAATGTTGACATATGCATGACTCTTGAAATGTTTCATACATGCTTCATGCAGGTTTATTCCAAACTCATGCTATTCATTGCCTGTCTATGTCCAACTTTTTATTTCTCATTCTAAGAAGGTCACACCTAACCTAGTTGACACCATGATAAGAACGACCATATGTTGGTAACATGAAAGATGGGACAAGAAGACTTTTATGAGGACTTCTCTCTAGAAGAGCAGTCCTATAGGACTTGATGTCCACTGAAGTGGAAACTACCAATTGAACCAAATGTTATATTCTACCTCTTTTCAGAAACAGTCTACTTGTGTATCTTTAATTTCAGGTTCTTGGGTGAGGCTTTACCAGTCCTACATGGGACTACACAATGGGATGCATGCTAGTTGACTACCCCCCCAGGGGATTGTGTCACCCAACTCTGAAGATTGAAGATTTGCAGATTGAAGTAAAGACTGAAGACTTGCAGCCTGAAGCCTTGCAGATTTTGAAGACCTGAAGATTTCCAGATTCGAAAGACTCCAACTTGGAACAATTTAGTTATGTATGCTCTTCTTCTTTAGCTTTGTTGAGGATGACAAAGACTAGAGGGGGGAGAGTGTTGGGTTGTAGGGTATGCACACATCCTCAATTGTGCATGGGAACCCTCCCTAGACCATGAGAATAGCCCTCCTTGTATATATACTTGAGTGTCACATGTGAACACTCTCTTAGGACACTTTTGAATATTTCTTTATGCCTTAGTATAGAAGGCTCTTCATATTTCACCCTTTTTGCCCTTCTAAGGAATTCCCACGTAGAAAATCCCACACATGTCTTTTTTTGGGGATTTGTTTGTTACACATTTGATCTTGGAATATCCTAGAAGATATGTTAGTTAGAGAGAGATTCATTTGACTTTTCAAAGGAGCACATGGGGAATAGAGATTAGCCTATATATAGAAGCTCATTTTCATAAAGAGCGGAGCTTTTGGTTGACATGCTCTCATGTAATATCTCTTATCAATGGAAAAAGGCTCTCATTTACTCCAAGGATAGTTACATTTACATGTATTTGTGTCTTGGTGAGTGTGTGAGAGTGGAGTGTGTGGGCCTATGCATGTCTCTCCTTTGTGTGAGTAGAGTAGTTGCATTTGCTTGTATTTTCCTCATGGACTAGGATCCTTGACTGCCTATTCTCCTTGTTTTCAAGCATGTGACATAGCATGGGACTGATGCCAATGGCTTGAACATGTGGGAGGTAGGTGTGGATGAGAGGAGAGTCACTCTTCAACTTTCCTTCTTGCTTCCATTCAAGGTGGTGAGGGTTTTTGGTCATTCCTTGCTACAACCTCAACACCCCCCCTTCCCCCCTCCCCCCTGGCCTCCCCTCCCCTCCGCCCCCCTCTCCCTCTGGGCCCCCCTGGCCCCCCATGACTCCCCCCCCCTTCCCCCCCTTCCCCCCCCCCCCCAAACCCTCCGAGACGTCTTGGAATGTCCAAAATGCCCAAGGCCTACGAGGCATGCACAAGAAAACATACATGAATGCCAAGGTGATTGCACAAGAAAATGTTTTTATATTATTTTTGAAAGAGCTTACAAAGGTTGACAATGAGAGCTTGGCATAAGGGGAAGCAGCATCTAGGTGCACTACTTCCCCTCATAGTTGCGCACAATTTGGTTCCATAGGGTAAACCTCCCAGGCATTGAAAAGTATTGGATAGAAATACAGGGGTTGTCACATCCTCCCTCGGCTTGGAGAGCTTGTTGCCCTCAACAGGCAGGTTTGGCTTACAAAATTTTGGTTGATACAAGTTAAGGTGATACAAAATTGGTGAACATTACAATTGGCTTAAGGGTTGTGATAGGCCTAAGATGTGCGGTAATATTTTTGGACAAGAGGGTGATCCGGGCCAAAAGTGTTGGCCAGGATCTAATCAGCATCCACGAAGGGGTGCCCTTTCCACTTGATGAGAAACTCGGGGCCTTGGCATGTGTTTCAATCTCGTAAGATAGCCTTCGCTTTGAATTGGTTTTTGTTGTCTTGAAGCACTAGGACTTCTCATCCATACTTGGTGTCAAGTTTGAACTGTTTGAGCAAACACACATGGAAAGTGTTGTGAAACTGGGCGTTGTCGGGAAACTCCAACTGGGATGTGACTTGGTTGATCTTCTTTGCCACCTTGTGTGGGCCGTAGTATCAATGATTGAGCTTATGTGTAATGTTGCGGGGAAGTGTGATGTTATGTGCACTCAGAAGCACTAAGTCCCCGACTTCGAAAGCTTCACCTCATTGTCATTTATGATTTACATACTTGGCAATGTGTTCCTTGCTTCTTTGTAAGATTGACTTAGCCTTCTCCAACTTCGTTTTCCATTGTTCTAAGAATGCTCCACAATCTGGGTCATTGATGGCTAGTGTACAATCTTGAGTAAGTGCTAGCGGAGCTATGACCTCTTTGCCAGTTGTTGATTTGAATGGGGTCATTTTGGTGCTTGAATGGATTGAGGCATTGTAATGAAACTCAAGGATATCTAAGTGTTTGGCCCAATCTCGTTGGTCTGTTTGCACGTAATTCCAAATGTAATCTTTGATTGTTTGGTTGACTTGTTCGATTTTCCCATCGGTTTGTGGATGATAAGTACTCAAAAATCTAAGTTGGGTACCAAGTAGACAAAAATTCGGTCCATAGCCAGCTTAAGAAGCAGTCGTCGCAATCTAAAACAATAGTTAGAGGCAAGCCATGATACTTGACTATGTGTGTAAAAACAATTGAGCCACCGCCTTTGCATTTAAGGGAGGATTCTCTGGAATGAAGTGTGCATGTTTTGTAAAGTAGTCCACTACTATGAAAATGATTATCCCTGGGATGGTGGAAGTTTGGTTATGGAGTCCATATTGATCATGGTGCAAGGTCTATTTGGTATGGGCAAAGGTTGTAAGAGGCCCGTCGGTTTGATTAGTCTTGTCTGACCAACTGGCAAGTGGGGCATGTTTCCACATACCCTTGGACTTTAGCTTTCATGCTGGGCCAATACAAGTGCTTATGTAGCAGCTCGTAGCTATGGTTTTGGCCTCTATGTCCTACCACTTTGCAATTCTGAGCTTCCTAGAGCAACTCCTTTGGTAGTTTGAAGTCCTTAGGAACATACACTCGGCCTTTGCGGTAGAGCACTTCATCTTCCATCATGTATCTGCCTGCTTGTAGGGTGTTTTGAACCTCATGTATGAGTTCCTGTACTCGATCATCACACTCTTGAGCTCATTTGATCTTGCCCTTTAGATCAGATGAGATCATGGACAAGGCTTGAATCTTGAGCCTTCTACTTAGTGCACCTAGTATAACATTGTGTTTCCAAGGCTTATGAATGATCTCAATATCAAGCTTTGTGAGGAAATCCTGCCACCTAGCCTACTTTGGACTTAGCTTTGGTTGAGAAGAGAAGTACTTCAGTGATATGTTGTCTCTAACCTTGGTGTGTTTGTCCTAAACATAGTGGCACCATTTGCGTAGGCAATGGATGACCATGAACATTTCCTTTTTGTGTGTACTCCACCTTAGCTAGACCTTGGTGAACTTGTGTGATTCGTAAGCCACTGGTTGCCCATCTTGCATCAAGACCCCTCCGATTGCCTTGGTAGATGCATCAGCATGGATTACGAAGGGTTTGTCAAATTCCGATAGTTTTAGGAGAGGTGCATTGCACATCATGACCTTGAGTGCTTTGAAGGCATCCTCCTCTGCTTGGCCCCATTTGAAGGCCTCTTTCTCTTTGATCAATGCCAAGAGCGGTGCTGTGATTTTGCTAAAATTCCAAATGAAATGGCAAGGGAACTAGCAAAAATCGATGAATTCCCATACCACTTTGACTATAGTTGGTGGGCCCATTTAAGCACTGATTCCATCTTCTTGGGATCAATATGAAGCCCAAGTTCTGAGATGATGAAGCCCAAAAACTTGACCTTCTTCGTGGCAAACTCACATTTGCTTGGTTTAGCATAGAGGTGGCATTTGCGGAGGTGTTGCAAAACAACCTTTTTATATTCATAGTGCTTTTCTAATGTGTGACTGTAAATCAATAGGTCGTCAATGTATATGATCAGAAACAGATCCAACATATCTCGAAAGCCATCGTTCATTTCTTGGAAACACATTGTAGGGGCCCCTATGAGCCCAAATATCACAACTAGCCACTAGTAACTTCCATAGCATGTATGGAATGCGGTCTTCTCAATGTGTTTCTAAGCTCCCCTGATTTGATGGTATCCGCATCGAAGATCTATGTTGGAAACAATGCCAATTGGTCAAGAATTGTTCATAGATAATAGCATGTGTACTTGCTCTTCTTAGTCTTTCAAGACAAGTAGACGGGCGGTCAGAAAAACATGTAGTGTTTACTTGTATATTCCTTGTACAACAAATGGCATTGGGCGCCTTGGATAAGTCAACCGCCTCTCAACCCAACCGCTTGGGTTCGAGTCCCGTCGCAGGCAACACGAAAACGCGAAAGAATTTTTAAGCTTTTGCTTTAATTTAACAATGTCCTATTTGTCAAAGGTTGGTCAATCTTGCTCTCAGATCACAAATCTGTAGCACTTGTTAATAGCTTTTGTACATCAAAAGTAACGTGGGCGGCACAAAATCCATAACATTCAAACTAAATGCTTCTACAACTAAGCGAAGTGGGTGCTGTGGATAAAACATTATCCTCCCATCATGCCCACCAGGGTTCGAATCCCCCTCGCGTCAGCGTGCGGAAGATTTACTTTTTTATCCTACTTTTCAGGAGAAAAATCAGCGGACGCGTTTGACGACGGAGCTTTCACGAAGGCAACAATTTTTCTTTCGCGAGTGATTTTCGTAGCGATCGCAGATCGGAGTGATTTATTTGATTTTGGAGGAGTGCTTTTCAAAGAATACAATCTACTATATAAGAAGTACTTTGGGTCACTTCTATTCATCCTTCACCTAGTATTCAACACAAGCTTTGGAGCTTGGACCTCAGTAGAGGTGGTGTTTCTTCTTGCACATGGGGCAACCATGGTGCTAACTTGAAGCATGTTGAGGAGCAGCTATGGAGTTCTTCTTGGAGATTCTTCTTGGCGAAGATGAAGGGTGTGCTCACACTCTAGCTCATGGAGAGGAGGTCATCTCTTGTTCATGGCAAGAAGACTTGATTATTAGCAGCTTGATGGTGAGGATCGCCCATCTACATGATGTATTTGAAGATCATCTTCTACAAGAAGATGTTAGGTTGAAGATTATCTTCTACAAGAAGATGTCTGGCTACTTCAAAGACATTGGATGGGACCATCTACATGATTTTGAAGATTATCTTCTACAGGAAGATATTAGGTTGAAGATTGTCTTCTACAAGAAGATGTCGGGCTACTTCAAAGACATTGGATGGTGTTCAACATAAGATTCACATCTTATGTTAAGTATTCAGGTACATATTCTCTTTATGCACACAGGTACTACTTGAAGTTTATGGAGGCTGTGGCATTCATATCAGAAGGAGTCCTATTCGGCATAGGTACAAGAGAATCAGTACTTATATGCTTTATGCATATTTTTATGAGGTGTTTGAGAAGGTGTGTTCACATGAGTTTAATTAAAGCAAAAGCTTAAAAATTCTTTCGCGTTTTCGCATTGCCTGCGACGGGACTCGAACCCAGGCGGGTGGGTTGAGAGGCGGTTGACTTATCCAAGGCGCCCAATGCCATTTTTTGTACAAGGAATATACAAGTAAACACTACATGCTATTCTGACCGCCTGTCTACTTGTCTTGAAAGACTAAGAAGAGCAAGTACACATGCTATTATCTATGAACAATTCTTGACCAATTGGCATTGTTTCCAACAATCTATGCATGTGAAGTGTCGTGCCTTGCCTAGGCAATCTAGAAGCTCCTCCATGATGGGAATTGGATACTTGCTTTTGATTGTGTCTTTATGCATCACGATACTTCCTTCTTCTTCACAAAGAGGATTGGTGCCTCATATGGCAAGTTGCTTGGCCTGATGTACCCTTGTTCCTCCAGTTCGTGTACCTGCTACTTGAGCTCTTTAAAGTCTGTCTCATTCATCTTGTATGGAGCTTAGGATGGAGGGGATTGATTTGGGAGGGCATCAATCTGGTATTGAACATTGTGAAGCGGTGAGAGTCTGGGTGGAGTGTGTTAGTAAGGACATCTGCATATTCATCCAATAAGAACATGAAGCTAGGATGGCCTATATTTGATACATCAATGGGGGCCAGTTCCATCTCCTTTTCTACTAGTCTTAGGGGGCATAAATGTGCCATTCCACCTTGCTACATGACCTTGGTGAATTGCTTGTGGAATAAGGGTTTGGGTGGGTGATGAGATGAAGAGGCTCGTGCTTGAGCCGCCGGCTCCCACTTTGGTTTCTTCGAGTGGCGATGGTGGGAGGAGTTCTATTCCTGCTTGTGCTTGGGTACCCTCTTGATGAAGGACTCCTCCCTTGCTGATTGGACACGATGACAGTCGACCACGATAGATTGGTTGTTCTGATATAGGAGGAGTTTGTCTGCCCCTCTCCCCAAATATGTGATCATGTGTTGGTCCATGAACGAGAGACTAATGATGGCTTTGAAAGATTCCATCGATAGGACGAGGAAATCCAAGTGCCCAAACCACTTTCCTAAGTAGATGGGTACTCCTTTGGCATGTCAAAAATGGTTGCTATGCCCTTGGGTGAAGACCATTAACATTCAGAGAGGTTTGCTAAGTTCAAGCCCAAGGCAGAGGCTAGGTCTAGACTCATGAAGTTATGTGTTGTGCTAGTATCAATAAGCACAGAGATATCAAGGCCTCGAATTTTGACCATGGCAAACATTTGGTGAACTATTGACAATGCAATCAGATTACGTTTGGCCTTGCCTTTGTAGGCAACCCATTGTGGTGACCTCGGGTCATCGAATTTGTTGCTCTCGATCTCTGGATCCCATGTGGAGTTGACCCTGGTATCTTGTGGTGATCATTGGCAGAGGTGTGATGGGTGGGGGCCTCAGTAGAATCAACACACTCATCTTGGGTCCCATCAATTTTGATCGTTTTTGGGTGGGGATCTTCTTTTGATATCTTGGAGAACTTTGATTCTGACCTTGGTCTCACAGGTACTCGATCTACCTTTATTGCATTTGGTTTTGGTTGAACGAGGCGTTAGTGTCTCGCTTGCTTCCTTGCTCTTGATCGGTAGGTTTTGGGTGTCGATTTGAGTAGGCATCATTCAATAATTTGGATATGTTGACTGCTTCTTTCCATGTCTCTAGGTTTTTCTTCTCAAACTCCTTTCAATAGTAGGGTGAGAACCCATAGAGGAACCCATATAGGCAGTCTATCTCTGCCATGTCTGAGATTGGAAGCATTAGTCTTGTGTACTGGAAGATGTATGGTGATATGAACCTATCTTGAAAAAGTTTTTGCCACTCATCCCATGCCAGGAAGGCTTCATTGCAGGGGACAAAATAGTCGATAAGGGTAGTCTTGAATTGATCCCAAGTGCCCCAGACCTGCTTTTTCTATTCTTCCATGTACCATGCCAAGGGTTCATCCTGAAGGAACTGGCTGGCAATGCGAGTCCTATTGTTATGGTCAATGTGGAGCATCTGGAGGTAGCTCTCCATTGCATCGATCCATCAGTTGACGACTATCGAATTGCGACCACCATAGTACTTGTTGGGTGGGTTTTGTTTGAAGAGACTGAGGGAATCTAGGTCATCCATGTCCGACAGTTGAAGTCCGTTAATCGGCGATGGGTTGATGGGAGTCACTTGTGGTTGGGGGGTCGGTTGTGGGTTGGTTTGGTTGGAAGTGAAGAGGTGGCACTCGACTAGATCCGCTATCTGAGTGAAGGAGTCCTCTAGTCGGTTAATGTAGTCTCTTACATCGTTTTGGTCGGTTGGATCCGGTTGATGGCTCAGTCTAGTGCGGAACTTAGTCGCCTGGAGTGGTTCATGCACATCAACATTGTTGATCTGCTGACTCTACTTTGAGGGCCTTTCTATGAGCTCGAGTGTGTCTTCGAGGTTTGGTTACATTGTGATCATGGTCTCGACAGGAGGTGTGTTTGATCGTGGCATCATCATACTCATTGGCCATTGGGATTGAGAGCTCAACGATAGCAACCCGGGGAAAGAGTCGATGGTGTGTGTGTGGGGCTAGTGGTTGCTAGGAAATGGCATGGCAATGGCACAACAGTGGCATGGTGGCAGCCCAATAGTGGCACGATAGCACTATGGTGGTGCGACAATGGTGGTAGCCGATGGAAGAGAGGGAGGCACCTTTGTGATGGAAGAGCGGGGAGGGAGGCCCTTGAGGGGTATTAGAGACCCTTGAGTGGGGGCGGGACCCTTGAGGAGGTGGGGGGAAGAAGGGAGCCTTGAGGGGGAGGGGGAGTAAGGGGACCCTTGAGGAGGGGGCACACTCGTGAAGAGGGTGGGAGGGAGGGGGAAGCACACATGCAGGGCTCAAGAGAATCAACAAGGATGGGCCTATGATGTTTGATGGCATTGTGAGCATTGGTGTGATAGTCTTCCCATCCAAAGACTTCCCTTAAGATCTTGCTCTAATACCACTTGAGACATCCTGGAATGTCCCAAATGCCCAAGGCTTGCAAGAGGCCAAGCCGAAGGCGTGCACAAGAAAATGTACATGAAATGCCAAGGTGTTGCACAAGAAAGCATTTTTATATTAGTTTTGAAAGAGCTTACAATGGTTGGCTATGAGAGCTTGGCATAAGGGGAAGCAACATCCAGGTGCACTACTACCCCTCATAGTTGCACACAATTTGGCACCGCAGGGTAAACCTCGAAAAGTCATGGCTAGAAATATAGGGGCTATCACACCCCCGCTCCCCCCTCCCCCCCACCCACCATAGGTTATGCTATGGCGTGGTTCCATTTTTTTAAATTTTATATTGGGAAAATGTTTTTTGTCTCTAGATTGCATCTTGGATGGCAATTTGTTTCAAATTTGGGGTCACTTTCATGTTTCTTGACAATACCGGACTCAATTTTTGGATTTATTTTACCCAAATCTAGAATTTTGTCTTACTTTTGGTCTAGACCTACATGTTTTGTGCACATTTGACATGTGTTTTTTATTCGGCACATGTTCCACATGATCTATTCCATCCTTATTTTCCCACATGTTTCAGATTTTTCTATATGAACCCTCCATAGCTTTCATTTTTTTGTATTTTGGCCCTCTTTAGAGCCTGTAATCCTACTCCCTCTTTAGAGCCCCTCCCTTTATCCCTCAACCGAGCCCCGACCTTCCCCTTCCTTGCCCTATCCTTCTTAACCCTTAAGCCCTCCCTACATTTTCCTCCTACCCTCCATTATGTAGCTTCTACTTCTTGAACATGCTATTTATAGTTTTGGTTCTTCCCTAGAGATTGTTCTCTCTTGCTCATGGTGGTCTTGGTGGCTGCTTATATTGCATTTTGAAGGTTGTGCATAAGAGGTATCACAGTGAACCCTATCAGCTCATGGTTTGGCTGTTAGCTCTCTCGGATGGAGAGCCCATTAGGTGGTGGGCAACTACTGTGCCCATCAAAGTCAAATCGGTCAAAGTCAAGTTAGTCAAAGTCAAAATGGTCAAAGCCAAAGTGGTCAAAGTCAAAGTGGTCAACTAAAAAATTACTCAATGGTCAAAGTGATGTCATTGCAAGTGACGCACAGGCAGTGCACAAGTGGCCACGAACAAGGTGCACAGGTAGTGCACAAAGAAGTTATTCACAATGGTTACAGTTTTTTAGAAAGTTGAATTCAGGTTGCAGATGGTCTTTTTATAAGGTTTTCAAGGGTTTTAAAGTGTTTGGAAGGTTCAGGTGAATCCTCCCTTAGGCAGACATATAGAAGAAATAATGAAAAAAGTGAAGGTATATGAAGAGAAAGCGGTACGCAAAAGTTTACGTATGGCCGTCCCATTAATTTTTTTTTCTCCTAAAGTCACTACAGGACAAAATAGGAAGTCGTTGGCCGTACACATTTTTGAGACATGCTTGGGGCATCAAAGTGAGCACCAAGATATGCTATCAGTTAGGAGTAGTGTACATAAGTGAATCGACACACAAGGCATGGGAATTATTCTTCGAGTTAGACTAAGCAAGAAGAGTAAGAGACATTGAACCAGAGTGCGATGTAGAGAAGCAAGTGTGAGACAAAGTGGGCAAGAAGGGTGATCTAGTGTGTGCAGAGAAGGAGTGTAGAGAACCAGTAAGAAAGGCAATCAAGGTGGCACAAGGTACCATTGAAGAGGTGTGTGCATCGACAGAAGGTGTCCCTCCCTCCTAGGCTATTGGAAGCTTGAGTGCAAGGTGTTCACAAGAGCAAGCTCTTGGAGAAGGTGGAGGTCTAGTGTAGAGAAGGTTGGTGGCATAAAGAACATTGGGTATCTTGTAACCTTGTGTGTGTGCATTCTTTGGGATTAAGCACTCCACACAAATCACACTTATTCTTGTTTTATACATCATCATTGTATTTTCCTATTGGTATCAATATACAAAAGCTTTCGATGTCTGTGTTCCACTCCTTCTTCTTCCTTCTACTATAAATACTCAAGTTCCTTTTTGCAAAAGAATCCCCGAACAAAAAGGCATCACTATAAAGGCATATACTCCCCATTAAGTAGCAAATGGAGTTTTGTGTTGGTCCTCAGTAGCAATCGCTACTTGGTTGTAACCAAAGAATCCATCAAGAAAATTGTAGACTTCCTTGCTTGCTATTGTTTCCAGAAGGTGGTGTTACGGGTAATGGGTAACTGTCCCGAATTGTGGTGGCATTAACCTTCTTCAAATTAATACACACCCTAAGTTTCTTGTTTTTCTTAGGCACACTACCACCAATGGTGAGACCCATTCCGTATGTTCAATCTCATGGATAAATCTAGCTGCCAACAGTTTGTTAATCTCTTCCTTGATTTTGATAGAATAGACATCATTATAGGTGTAAGGTCTTTGTTTCGAGGGTTTCACATCTGGGATCATAGGGTATTGATGAGAAAAAATAGAGGGATCCACTCTATTAAGGTCTTTTTATGTCCATGCAAACACATCTCTATATTCCCGAATCAACTCTATTAATTCTTGTGCCTCTTTTGTGGATACATCCTATGCATGTGCATCTCTCTTCTTCTCCTTTCAAGGTTACTATTACCTTCTTAGTTTGTTCTTTGTTGTATGCTTCTCCTTCTTGAGCTTCTCTTTTTGGCATTTGAATGACTATGTTGACCTAAGCACCAACTTAGGGACTTGTGGAGAAAGAGACTATACCTCAATCCCCCTCAAGTGCATATAGTGGGGATTCACGCTTTAATTATCAATCCGATGAGTATACAAACCTAGCCGAGTGTATGAGGACATGCATTCAAATGATGATCAATGCAAATGAACTACTCAAAGAGTGCAAACAAGGTAAAGACTGATCCAAACAAGCTTCAACTGTCAGTTATGGTGTCACGATAGTTGGAACAACATTCAACAGTAAATTGAGCTTTTCTCTCAGCTCCAAACTCCAAATATAGTGAATAGCATATGCGTTTCAAAGCTCTCGAGAAGACGCATTCAATGGCAGTGGTTTCACTCAATTTTAACACTCCTACTTCAAGTTATGAGCAAAATACTGAGTCACGGGAAAACCTTCCTACACTTCAGCACTTCCTACACTTCGCACACACCTTAACAACAGCAAACAAACACTTTCATGGATAGACCACACTTCCTAACACTCTTTCCAAGCAATACACATGCAAACAAGCTCACAAAGAAGAAGATACAGAGAGGAGAAGACACAAATTCGAATTTTTGTGCTCTTGATTCTCACAATGGCAAAAAGTCTTTACAAAGAGTCACAAGTTGACTTATATACTTGTGCC
Organism: Ceratopteris richardii; assembly: GCA_020310875.1. Taxonomy (NCBI): domain Eukaryota; kingdom Viridiplantae; phylum Streptophyta; class Polypodiopsida; order Polypodiales; family Pteridaceae; genus Ceratopteris; species Ceratopteris richardii. The sequence goes on from CM035407.1 coordinate 37,322,739, forward strand.
CTAAAAATGGCCCTTTCACACAAGAGACCGTCACTTATTAACTAAAGACTAATTTCCTACTAATTTACATGGGTAAGATTCTAATCTTCTGTGGGGATGCATCTAGAGGACTCCTCTGGTGCATTTACATCGGAAAATATATTACAAGAATGGTTATAATACAAAAATTGGGTGTCCAAATCGGAAAAGTTTTGGGGCCTGTCTTTTTCTCTGCCTTGTGCTATCTTTGCTCTACAACACTCTCCCCCTCTTCGTCTCTGTCGTCCCTTGACAGGCTTTACTTCTTGTCTTGAGTTTGTTGTCCGTATGCATCTTTCGGTCAGTTCTGCCTATTGGTTAGACTGGCATTACGTTTTAATGGCCCTGGTCTTGATTTTGTCTTTTACATCCTCTTGGCTTGATGCATTTGTGCTGCCTGTTCTTTTCTTTTCATCGCTCGCAACCCTTGCTCAGTTCTTCCTGTTTGTTAAACAGGTGTTCGGTTTTGATGGCCTCTTCTTAATTCTTGTTTTACATTCTCTGGGCCTGATGCATTTGTTTTGCTTTATAAGTCCAGTTGCCATGCACGCCACCAGTGGAAGGTATGAGGATGTGATGCTTCAGTCTTCGATCTGGACCTTCCAAAGATCAAGAGGTTGAAGCACCCTCTTGTGGTTTCGGAACCGCTGGATATCTTCTTGCACTTCTTCATGGATACTTGTTGGCCCTGGTTCCTCCTTCCACCTACATGCTTTTTCCTTGATATGTGCCCCTGCGGGGCTCTGTGCAGAGATGGGTGTTGCGCCCCTGCGGGGCTTCTTGCAGAGATATGTCTTCAGATATTACCTTTTTAGTGAAGCTTCTTTCGTTGTCTTCTTCTTTTCTTCTTTTTGCTTGATTCTCCCTCAACATTGCCCCCCTCCTGGACTCTGTCGTCCCCGACAGGCTTTGACGAGCGACGGGCATATGTTCTATATATTTTCTGCTCTGTTTCGTTAAGCAAATTGGCTTCACGTATCATTAACTGTTTCCGTTGTTCTGCCTTCACACCGTCATTGGGTGGCTGTCTATGGTCCGCGAAGAAGCTGAGTTCGTATGCCACTAATCTAGCATTCAAATTAGAGGACATCTTTAAAAAGACTTCTGAATCAATTTCAAAAAATCCGATAAAAAATGCTTCTTCGAACGTTTTCATATATGTGTTTGGCAAAAACATAAGCCTTGAATAATAGGCCCTTCTTGTAGGTCGGCTAGGCATAACAGACAGATCAAAACTGAGTATGTCTGTTCCCTGATTAATACCAATGAAATTCAAGAATGTGTAGGCCGCATGCTTGAAGACCTTCAAGACTGTAAGTATCATACTGAGTATTTTATTTGTCATTTTGACAGTTAAGTCGGGTACTGTTGCATAATTCTGCAGCCAAAATTTGATGGTCTTGACCATATAATCTTTCGTTGGTAGATAATTATATGGCGGGCTTGGAAGCAGAGGATAATTTAGCCACTGTTTATTTATGGTACCATTTCTTTGCAGGTCCAAAAATTCTCTAGTATCTCTTCGGTGTGGGATAGTACAAAAGGAAGGGTTTACCTGTAAGAAATAAGGTGCTGCTTGCCAATGCACCCTTAGTGTAGGATGTTTCTCCAAAAACTTCCTTCTCCAAACCGGTTGTGCATCTTCAAATTCTTCTTGAGTGTAAGCGAATGTGTCATGTTTGAAGTTTAGCTGCTCATCTGGACTTTTCTTTGTAATCTTCTGTATATATTGTTTTGTTTTCTCTTTCAATAATCCGTACGGAATGTTGAAAGGCTTCATGATCTTTTCCAAGTCTTTACCTCTAATCTTTGCTTCTTTCATTACTTTAATGACTTCGTTTTCAAAACTTTTTGTCAATCGGGACACCACTAGTGCCCGTTCCTTCTGACTTATTTCTGCAGTGTATGGCATTGGATGATCATCATGTATATCCGCCATCTGCTCATGTATTGGAGAATGATAAATTGGGGGAGATAGAGGACGTACCTCTACCTCGTTAGTAGGAGTTTCCTTAGCTGGCTCTACTGGTGTCCCGATTGGTGTTTTCTGCTTTACTTGGATCTCTAACTGTGCTATACGTTCAGTCTTCTCTTTATTTTCTTGCATGGCTGCTCTGAGCGCTTCCTTTGCTGCAAGCAATTCATTTCCAGTTTCTGCTACGTGATCCATATTTTCACTGTAGCTTGCTGCAAGTTTCCCATGTGCTGTATTCAACTGCTTTTTTAGTTCATTTGTTTCTTGAATGTACTTACGTTCCCATTCTTCTCTCAATTCTTGCTCTTGTCTCAGCAAATCTGCGTATTGTGCCACCTGATCTCTTAATTCTTTCTCTTTAGTTTCGGATATCTCCTGCTGTTCAATAGGTTGATCATATAACAATGACTTCATCAGTTCTTTATTTCTATTGCGTAAGTTGTCATTCTCTTCCATGTACACCTTTAATTGTTTCTCGAGCAAAGTGCTTCTAGCTCTCATTCTCTCTTTGTCAGCTTCACTTGCATCATGTAATCTTTGTAAATCAGCGAGCTGTGCCTGAAATTGGTGATGATGAGTCATTAATCTATCATATTGCATTTTTACCTCGAGCAACTCCGTGCTTTTGGCTGCTATCTCTTTTTGGGCCTGGATTAATTGTGATGACAATTGTTCACTCATTATTTGGAATTGACTCTTTTCCCTTATGGCCTTATCATAATCTGCATCTATATCCATCATCTGTTGTTGTGTGTCCATAGCCGTTTGGATCATTTGTTTGACCACACGCTTCAACTGAGTGACATCCACATTGAGTCATGTGGTTGGTATACTAGGTTCTTCGCCTGTTGTGACGTCTTTTCCCTGTGCCACATGTAACGTAGTGTCATGGGGCTGCCTAATCTGAAGCTGGATCCTTGGCTCAACCACCATGTGTTCAATGTTTCCTTGAGGTGTATCATCTGGCACCTCAATCACATTCTGCTCTTGATTTGTGTGTAGGTTTGATTCCGTGTTCATTGGAGTTTGTATTTCTTCCTTGATAGGTTGTTTTGCATATGTAACCGTTGTTGGAGCTTCTTTAATGCTGATCTTTGTCGTATCATTCAATTGAATGACATGTTCAGGTTCAATGGAATCTTCTATGTTCTTTTCCTTTTCTTCGTGGTTGTCTGGCGTAACTTCGACTTGATTGATCTCGGTCCATTCTTCCTCGTGATTTTCTGTCTTTATGTCAGTGTCCAAGGTGTCTTTTTCGTGACTAGATTCTGCATCGGAACTCGAATCATCTAAGCCCAGTTCTTTGTATCTCCTAGTTTGTTTTGGGGTCTTTTCTTTACTCCGTTGTTGTTTCTCTTGACTTGCTTGTCTATAATGATGACCTTGAACATTCAGATTTACCTGCCCTTGCATGTACTGATGTGTCTCTTCTAGGGCAGCAGAGAGATCTCTCTTGGTAATTGGCATTTGGGCTACCGAAATCTTTGGTAAAATGTGTGTCCGCTTTGATTGGGGTGTAGCCTGGGCTTCTTCCTCTCTTAGGCACTTTGTACCCCTCATGGGTTTCTGTGAACTCGTTCCTGCCTCTTCAACAACAGCAGCTGCTTTCGTTTTCTTGGGGACCGTAGTGGATTTGGCATATTTGGCTATCCCTTCTGAGGTTGGCATCTCACGCAAGCAGTTTTTCATTTCGAGTGCCTCATAGATAAGTAAGGTCAAAGCTGAACTCCCATTTAGAAACTTCTTCTGACCCCACTTCTTCTTTGCTTCAAATAATCTGTCTTGGACATAAGGAGTCAGATTCACTTTATTGCCAATTTGTCTCATTGCATGCGAGAGTAGTTGTACGACAATCTTTTGTGGTGGAGTATATCTATGCATACTTGGGAAACAAAAATGTTGGTGCACTAGGCGGACAACATCTTCAATATCAGTCCTGTTGATATCCAAAAAGGACCTCTTTTTAGGATCATGAAATTCCTCTTTGACATTAGTGATCCCTTCTTGATTCCATCCGAAGGCTTTGTTGGTTATCTCATGTGTGAATTGAATGGTTTTCCAGGTACCTACTTTGTCCAATACTCGTGCTTCAGGAACTGCTGCCTTATTTGATGGAGGCTGTAGTGTGTTCATCACTTGTGTGCACCTTTGGAAATCTGGCAGATAGATAGGTACTCTCAGAAATGCGTCTATCCCTGCTTGTGTCCATACATCCTCTATATGCGGTAATCCTTGTATTATAGTCTTGAAGTCTTGCGACATAATAGGGAAGTAGTGATCCCTATCCATAATCTTGATGGTGGCCATGAAAATGAGGTCCGACACCGGTTGGTCATCCAGAAACCAATGGCCTCTTGCTTTCGTTATTGATTCCAATGGAAGAAGTTGCACCTCTTCCCCTTGCGTAGCTTTAGAATTGGGAGATGCCATCTGCACTCAATTGAGGGCAGTCATTAGTCACCGAATAGTATTTAGAATCATCCTTCAGTTATCCTTTATTAGATTGGCAATTCTCCGCGTGAATGGTGTCGTCCCTTTCCCCGTGGGTGTGAGAAAGGTAATACCTGGGATTTTCCAAAATTTTTGTATATTTTTATGTTTTTATCTGAAGGAAAAAACAGAAAAGTTAGTCCATAGCCGAAGCGCTTATTAAATTTTTAGTAATTTTCTTTAAATTATGTACAAGTGCTCTCCTATTTTCCAAGAGGGAAATGTGCTCGACTATCGTGAAATAGAAGAAAGATGTGCCGAATGCTTGGCCTTGTAATGTGGCCCTATCATGCATACTTTGGGTCCTGATAACTCCAAATGTGTGCAACTTGAAGTAGTTGGATGATGCATGCAGTTTGTCTTGTCTTTCGGCAACCAAATCTACTTTACTCTGTTGGGACGTATTGTATCCCAAACATTCCTGATGAATGTGGTGCTTCTCATGTTGTACGTCTGCTCTATCTGCTTTTTGAATCTCGGACTGGCTTGTGTTGCAACTGCAGACTCCTTCTCTTTCCTGTAGCTATTCTTCTTTGGCTGTTTTGCCCTTAGACCATATTGGTTCTCCTTGTGCAGTGGTTCATCGTTTCGGTTTAGCGTCTTTGGAGCACATGATTTTGGAATCCATATTTGCACTCGATCCGGTTGGGCGGCTACTACTTTCTTTGGAATCCATATCCTAGCAATTCGTCGTTGACTTTGGTGTTCAAAATGATTTGCCTTCTGGTTTGATTGGTTGTTCTGATGTCGAAGATGTTTTTGTCGTTGAAGATATGCATCCCTTTGATCCTTTCTTATCCAATCTTGTTTAGTGTATGGAATAGGGTATATTCTAATAGGTACAGACTTTGGATTACTAAGAGGACTAGTCTCTCTTGTGCATGGTTCTTCACTACGGCTGTTTTCAGATAGAATAACACTCTTGTGACTTGCTAGATTAGAAGATGGTATGCAAGCAGGATTCAGTGTGTCCTCACATGAAGTACTCGATGAAGGGGTTTCTATAGTGCTAGTGAACATACATTCATGACTGTGTTCATTAGAGTGAATTTTTGGCTCTATGCTTGCGGCTTTGATTGATCGTTCGTCTAGCAAATTGAATACTTCACGATGTCCTATCTTGGCTGAGATGTATCCTAAAGCCAATTGAATGATCACCTCATATTCGTATATCCAGTCTTGACCTAACACTACATCTTCGAGTAAATCCTGATCATGACACACTAATAGCTTCTGTTCCATAGTGTTGTTGCCAAGATGCAGAGGTAAGGTGATTTCACCTATACATTGAGTAATTGTTCCTCCTATTCCTATCAACTGTGCCATCGATGGACGTAATTCCTCCTTGAGTTTCTGAGTCAAAGAAAGTTTGATACAACTTATGGCGGCTCCTGTGTCAATGAGAGCATCCACTAAGTGGTACTCCGTTTTACCTGCTCCCAAATTCAAATATGGTTGTGTTCTCTGTGGACCTAGGTTTTTAGTGGCTCTAAAATTAGCCATTGGGATGAGTTCTTCTCCTAGTCGATATCTCTCATCTCTCTCTCTCATCCATTCTTTTCGTTTCTTAATTCGTTCTAGTGCTTCCTGTCTCGCTTCTTCTCGTATCCTTTCCTCCTCGATGCGTCTATTCTTGCCCTTGATTAATCGTGACATTGTTTCTTCAGTCAACGGTTCTAGATATTTTTTCACTCGACATCCACTGATATAGTTTGGTAATACTTCCCCATCTAGGGTTGCTAAGCTGATGGCTCCACTTATCGATATACGATTGATGATTAATGGGCCATATCCTCTTTTCTGCAACTTCTTAGCGTGTTGTTTCAAGGTATATACCAAAACTAAATCTCCTTCCTTCAAATTTTTGTCTTTAATGTGAGCATCAAAGTAGGCTTTCTGTCGCCGTTTAGCAGCATAAATGCCTGCTACTGCTTGTAACCTAGTTTCATGAAGCTTTTCTATTTGATCCAATTGAGTTGATAGTTCATGTCCCGTCCACTCGTAAGTGGTTGCTACTTTGAGAGTGGGAATTAAGAAATCAATTAGCAAAATAGCATTTTGTCCATACACTAAGTTAAAAGGAGTAGTGCCTATGGCGGTTTTGTAGGCTACTCAAAATGCCCATAAAGCATGATGTAATTGCTTATCCCAATCAGATCTACCATTGTTAACAATTTTTGTGAGAACTGTACACAAGACTTTATTCGAACTTTCGGCTTGTCCATTCGCTTGTGGGTGATAAGGAGCTGATTTCTTATGAATTACCAAGAATTCATTCAGTAAGGCTTCTATAACTTCATTCACAAAGTGCGTACCTCTATCACTCACAATTTCTATCGATAGTCCAAATTTTGTGAAAACGTTCTCAAAGAGAAACTTGGCCGTAGTTCTTGCGTCATTTTTCTTGGTTGCTTTGGCTTCAACCCATTTGGTCAGATAGTCTGTGGCTACAATTATATATTCGGCATGGGATCCTTTCGCTGGTGGGCTAATAGGTCCTATGAAGTCTATTCCCCATTTAGTGAAAGCTCTGGCACTCATCATGGGTCTCAGTGGCATCTCATCTCTTCTAATTGGATATTTTGTTCGTTGACAAGTATCACATCGTTGCACATATGTTACGGCATCTTGATGTAGAGTTGGCCACCACATTCCAGCAAAGAGGATCATTTTTGCTGTTTTATCTGCAGAGAAATGTCCTCTTGCAGCTCTTGTATGTGCCATCTCTAAAACAGCAAGATATTCATCTTCATGAATGCACAATCGTAATTGATTATCTCTCCCTCGCTTGAAAAGTTGTTTTCCCATAATGGCATAATCCTTGCTCTCTTCTACAAGTGCACGTTTCCTTGCTGAAGTGGCTCCTTCTGGGTATTCTTGGGTCTTTAAGAATTTTACCAGAGGCATGCTCCATCTCGGTGCTACTGTGGAGTAGCATAAAGTGGAGTTCTCTTCTGGATTTTGTTCTTGACAGGTTTGGCAGGCTGATACATAGTTATGCGCATCCCTCTGCATGGTTGGCCAATATATGCCTAATCTCCTCAGGGTTTGCCATGTTCCGTTTGCATTCAAATGAGTTTTCCATTGATTTACATGTGCTTTCTGAAGCCACATTTCCTGTTCCTCCTCTTCAATGCATCTCATTAGTAATCCACTTGAATCTTGGTGATACAAACTTCCTGCAATGATATGAAGGTTTTTAGTCTTCCAAAGGTCTTGGGTTTGGTTTGGTGTGATCCCATCTTTAGGTCCATGCGTGAGTATAGGGATCAACTTTTCTGCCCATTGGGGACATACTTCCAGGTTAAAAAGGTACGTATCTGGCAGATCATCTGGTACTCCTATGGGTGGTGTCATTCTTGATAAGTGATCTGCTCTTATGTGGGTATTTCCTTTCTTGACTACTACCTCAAAATCAAATTCCATTAGCAATAAAAACCATCGTACTAGTCTTCTTGTATTGCAAGGTTTATTGACTAAGTATAGTAGGGCTTGATGATCAATGAAGAATTTGAATTTGTTTGCCAACAGGTAATGTCTGAACTTTTTCATTGCATACACCATCCCTAGGCCTTCTCTCTCAGTTGTGGTATAATTGCGCTCTGCTTGATTTAATTGTCTACTGGCATAGGCTATAGGGTGGTCTAGCTTTCCTGTATCTGCAGGTTGAGCTAAGATGCAACCAATGGCAAACTTGGAAGCATCCACATGAATGTGAAATGGCTTATTCTAGTTAGGTACTCGAAGGATTGGTGCTGAACTCAATCGATTCTTCAACTCATTAAAGGCTTTCTCACATTCTTCGGTCCAATTAAATTGAGACAAGAGTGCATAGAGAGGTCTAGCAATTATGGCATACATATGTATAAATCTTTGGTAGTATCCACAGTGTCCCATAAATGCTTGTACTTCTTTAGCAGTCTTTGGTCTTGGTAAATCCAGAATTACTTTGATTTTGTCTTCATCAGTTGAAATTCCATTTTTAGAGACAATATGTCCTAATATTTTTCCTTGTCGAACCATGAAGACACATTTTTCTGGGTTGAGGCATACTCGATATTGTCGACATTTGGCAAAGATCTTTTCTAGTTCAGGGATGTGCTCTGATCGTATAGCTGAATAAGTACTTAGATCGTCCACGTATACCTCCATACTCTTTCTTAGGAACTCTTTGAATACATGGCACATCAATCTTTGGAAGGTGGCTGGGGCATTAGTTAGACCAAAAGGCATGACTCTAAAGGCGTATACTCCCCATTTAGTTGCAAAAGTGGTTTTATGTTGGTCCTCAGGAGCAATGGCTACCTGATTATACCCTGAAAAGCTGTCCAAAAAACTATAAACTTCCTTCCCTGCCACTCTTTCCAACAGATAATCCGTAATGGGTAATGGGTAACTATCCCTTATGGTCGCGGCATTTACTTTCTTCAGATTGATGCACACTCTTAACTTCCCATTCTTTTTCGGTACAACCACCAAAGGTGATACCCATTCCGTGTGTTCGATCTCGTAAATGAATCCAGCATCTAACAACTTATCTATCTCTTCCTTTATCTTTGCTGAATACACATCATTGTATGTATATGGTCTTTGTTTAGAAGGTTTGGCTTCGGATGTCATGGGGATTCTATGGGCACATATAGATGGATCTACTCCTTTCAAGTCCTTATAGGTCCAGGCAAAGACATCCCGATATCCCTTATGAGGCGTATTAACTCTTGTTCTTCCTCCATTGAGACATCCTGTCCTATGAAAGTACATCGTTCTTCTCCTTCCTCTAAGGTTACTACTATCTTCTTGGTTTGTTCTTTATTGTCGTATGCTATTCCTGGTTGTGCTTCTCTTTTAGGCATTTGAATAGCAATTTTTCTCTCTTCTACTTCATATTTTTTGAAGTGGGCTGGCACTTCAAACTGATCTTGTGGCTTGTTTTCTTCACCTTCTGGTTCTTTTTCTAACTCCAGCTCTTCTTCCTGTGTAGGTTCCTGGTTGTTTTCGTTAGCTGTGACACCTATTTTTTGATTTTCATCCTCTGGTTCCATTGGTTCTTGCTCCATCTCAATGCTCTCATAGTCCTCCTTCCATTCTTTCTCTATCACTTCTCCTTCTTCAGCCTCCTGAAGGACTACCACATATAGACTAACGTCATATCCTTCCTCATCAATACATTCATTCATAGTTATTACTTCTTCGTTCATACATACATCGAGGGTCGCTAAAATCTCCATCCAACTGTGAGGTTCAAACTCTTCATCCAAAAAGACTTGAGGCATGTAAGCTGGATCTTGTACAGACCTAGCTACTCCTTGCCTTTGCTTCCATCCCTTTCTCCTATCCTCTTCCTTTTTTGCAGTTTGGCATATCCATAGATGAGTGTCCTCGTTCATCCAAGATTGGTCACTAGAACCTATGCTGTGAATTGACTGATCGTCTTCCTCCTTATGAATTTGATTCCATTGTAAGGGGGGAACATCTTGATATGTATATGCGTGGAGATTTATTTTCGTGGTGGTTCCTTCATGCTGTAGGTATACAACATCTTTTCCCCAATCTTGCACAACCTTTAGCTGTCTCATGAAAGGTCTCCCAAGTATCATTTCATAATTGCTCGCCCTTTCAAATTGACATATTGTTAAGGTGTGTTCAAATTCAACTCCGCATGTGGTAAAAACTACTCATTCCAATAATCCCAAGGGTCTTTCTGTGTGTCCGTCTGCCATTTGTATCTTCATGCGCGTTGGTCTTAAAGCTGGTTTTCCCCATTTCTCCCAGATTTCTCTAGTAGCAATGCTTACACCAGCTCCGGAATCTAAGATGGCTTTGGTGGTATAACCCCTATAAATAATTGGAAGGCAAGTGTTTCCTTCATCTCCCTCACTAAAATCTCCTACCTTATCCACTGGGATCTTTACTGTGTTTACTTCATCAGATATCTCTTTTTCTTCCGTCTTGATCTCCAATTGACTGGTCAATTTCTCCTTCAAATGTGGTTTAACCTTCAACAGTTCTTCTAATGTTAGGGTACAAGGGATTTTTACCTTTCTAAGGTGTTGTATGATATCTGATGTTTGGACTGATGGGTTCGGTTTTTTTTTCCTTATTGAGGGAATGCAATACAATTCTGAATTATGTTCGTACTCTCCTGTGTAATTTGGCAAAACCTTTACACTATCATTTTCTTCATTACTCGGATCAATTGGTAATATTTCACTTGAATTCAACTCAGGTATTGAATCCTCTATTCCATCTTCTGATTCTAGCTCTTCAAAGGGCGGTTCAATTCCTTCCACTTTCTTCCATCTGTCTTCTTGGACTATGCCCACAAATCTTTAGGCCATTCCCCTTCTACTTCGGGAACAATGGATGCTTCCCTTTTATCCTCACAATAATTGCCATTCTGTGTCTTATTTGCTTCGGGTTTTTCGTGATCATTAGTGATGACACACTCTTGGAATTCTCTTTTGGAAATTCGGGTATTGGGTAATGACAACGCAGGTTTTTCTAAGGTCTGTTGAGCAACTTCTATTAATTTTTTGCAGATCTCCAACCTCTCTTTCTCTAGGTCACCTCTAGGATATTCTCTTTCATGTTGTTCTATGGTAGGTCCTGCTCTTATTCGTGCCTTGTATGCCTGAATCCACATGGCTAATTCTTCAGGCATGGGATCTGCTAAGACCAATCCTATCTCATCCTTTTTATGCCTTTCATTCTTATTTCCTTCTTCCAGGTTCATTTTTTCTTTTTGAGTTTGTTCATTCTTTTCATTTTCCTTCTTTTGTTGTAGTTTCCTTTCCTTTATTCTATCTCTTTGGATCTTCCATCTTTGTGTTCGTTTGCTTACAACACTTTTCTCAAGCTCTTCCGAATCTTCAACTATTTGAGGTGCAGGCGTATTCGTCTCTAGGTCACTTTGATTGTGTTTTTCAGGTTTTTCTGGGGTCTCTCTAGCTTTTGCTCTTGTTATCGCCTTCAATGGCACAGTGTATTCCTTATCACTCCTTGATGATTCTATTACTTCTATCACATTGATTTGCACATTGGAGGTAACCTTGTTGGGATTCTTGGGGCAATCTCTGAAAAGATGTTCCTTACCACAGTCACTACAGTAGCCTTCCCAGACTTGTTATCTTGTGGTTCCAAGTCATAGGCATATGGTTCGTACGTTTGTCCATATTCTATCATAGAGCTCTCATAAGAGGGATAGCCTCCTTGACTAGAGTCATAAGATGAGTCATATGATTCATTACCAATCAAAGGTGTAGCTGGTACTATTGCTCTCTCTAGGTTTTCTTCAGGACGAGCCACTTTCACTGAGACAACATTCTGAGGATGGGGCGGTTGTTGTCCTAGTACTGGTTGTGGTTGGGTGTATCCTTGATAAGCATATGGTCGTGGCACCGGTGCCTGCTGCTGATATGTGGGATACCTAGAGGCTTCACCTCCTTGATCTCTCTAAGGGTATCCGTAAGGTCTCATGACAGGTTGCATGGGTCTTGATTGCCTATTGTAAGGACAATTTTCTATGTTGTGATTTGTATATTTTTGCTCAATAGTGCAATACTACAGAGGTCTTGGGACGGTGGGTCTATTATAAGCATAAGCAGGTGGTGGGACTACTCCCCTAGTGCACAAGTGAGAGGGATGATCACCTCCGCACTGCATACATCTTCTAAGGATGGGCACTCTTATAGGGTTATTGGGGTAGTTCCTCTGTCCTTGAACGTTCAGTTTCTTTGCTACTAAGTCGGCTATTTCCTCTACATTGTTTTTAGGGTTTGATGTGCTGCTGGCCGAATCTTCACTTTTCAAGCTACCTTGAGGTATTTTCAAATCCTCCGCAAGATTGTCTTCTAAATCAATACATTCCTTCATGCATTCTTGCAAAGTTTGAACTCTCTTTACATATACCAGAGATCTTAATGATCCGTTCAATAATCCTTCCAAAAATAATGACACCATTTTATTTTGGGTAGGTCTCTCTTCCACTGGGCATCTGTCCACATACTGCTTGAATCTTCTTGCTGCCAATCTCACTGATTCTGCAGGGGCTTGCTTAAAGCTATGGATCAATGATGACGAGCTGTTTTTAATTCCAGACTTAGTGAATTCCTCAATCATTTCTTGATAGACTTGTTCCATGTTTTGAAAATTATTAGGATCTAATGGTTGGAACCATGCTAACGCTGTGTCTGTCAAAGTTAGACCAAAAGATTCATATTGGATCAAAAAATCTTCCACTTGTTCGGCTCTGATTACTTGCTTAAATTCAGCTATGTGATTGTAAGGTTCACTAGAGCCATCGTAGTGGTTTCTCATGCATTTGGCCACTTGAATTGGCCTTAATCTTCTTCCTGCTTCAGGCGGTCTAGGCATCACGGGGAAAATTGGTCTTCCTACGGGTATGCCTGGTCCTCTTGCTACAGGTGGTCTGACTGGGGCGGGAATTCCATGTCTTGGGTCAACAGGTGGTTGAGGTCAGTAAGTAGGGTTATTTGTAGGCATTGCAAACTGCACATGTGGTCTGACCGGGATTTGTGTTTGTTGCATTTGCCCCGACTGTTGATATGAATCATTCTGAGACGTTCCAAGTGGGTTTCGTGAAGTAGTGGCTTGGTCCCTAGGGGGAAACACTGGAATATTCTGATATTTCAACTCGGCTCTTTCTAATTCCGTTAAGGGCCAATATCTTCTCTGATTCTTATCCAAATATGTGATGATGGTGGGGAAATCAGGATCTTGTAACTCATAGATGGTGACAGAATTAGGGGCAGCTTCCCATATTGAAGAATGTGCTCTAAGAAGAGAGTCCATTCCATTAATCATGTATACATCCATTATGGAGTCATCTTGGGGAATCAGGTCTCCTCTCCAAACCCTAACAACCATAGATCTCCCTCTAGGAGTAGTTACTTGCTCTTCATTCCCTTCTCCATTTAGGTTTGAAGCATTGTTTTCTTCGCCAAGTTCATTAATGTTTTCCGGGTGTTTCGTGACAACATACTGGATATCTCTTTTGTCCATGTAAAATCCTTCTGCATACTTGACTGCTGGCCTAGGCACTATGTAAGCCTTTGAAGCCTTCTTTAGTCTGGCCACTAATCTGTTCAGACCATCCAAGTATATGGGTATCTCATGTTGGTTGGTGGTCACATATTCTAAAGAGGTCCGGTACTCTCCCTCAATAATTGACATCATGCCAATCATTGGTACATTGTTCTGCATATCCTCTGAAGCCATGGGAATTTCTTCCTCTGACTCACTGGAGGTCTCCGAGTAATGGGAACGGCTACTTGGCTCGGCTACACTGCCTACAGAAGAGATTACACTTCTTCGGCTTCCTAGGGTTCTTCCAGATCTCAGGTTCATCCACTTAACAGCTCTGATCAGCCCTTGCTAACCTCTATCTTCTAGATTTCTTTACTATGGGTCAGAATTCTAGAGGAATTTGGGTGGAAAAATGACTGAAAAAGAAACTTTCAGGTCACGATACTTGACTCCAAAAATTCACGATACACGATCTTTGGCCAAAAACGATACACGATACTTCAGGAAAACGATACTCGATACTTTAGAAGAAACGATACACGATACTTGATCTGGCACCACGATACTCGATACTTAACAGGACACGATACACGATACTTGGTCAGGAGTAACGATACACGATATCTAAATTTCCACGATACTCGATACCTGAGTTAAATGACACTCGATACTTCAGTGAACACGATACACGATACTTCACTAAACACGATACTTGGACAACCACGATACACGATCTGTGACAAGTATCGCGATCGGTGAATGCACGATACACGATACTTGAATGGGCACGATACTCGATACTTCCAAAGATGATACTCGATACACGATACTTGGTGAAGTATCGCGAACGAAGAACACGATACACGATATACGATCTCTAGCCAATATCGCAATCGATAGAACACGATACACGATATACGATCTCTGGCAAATATCGTGATCGATAGAACACGATACACGATACTCGAAGAGACACGATACTCAATACACGGTACTTGGTGAAGTATCGTGATCAGGGTACCATGATACACGATCTTCAGGGAAATATCGCGATACTCAACCATAGGAGATCACGATACTTGTCAGGTATCGCGATACTCGACCGCAGGAGAACACGATACTTGACCCTTTTTCAAAATTTTTGCTAGATTTTTTTTTGGTTTTGATTGCACATAGATGTTTTCCAGGTTCTTCCACCCTCTCCTCACTCTTTGCATTACCCAAAACACACTTTTTACCCCCTGTAAGTCCTCCACGATACCTAACGCAGATCGTTTTACACTGATATCTAATTTTTGAGTGATGAAAATGATTAGCAAGTGAATGGCTCACCTTGGATGCTCTTTCCCAACTCTCTTATCACCCTCTCTTGCTCCTCGCAACTCCCAATCGCCTTGTTTATCAGACGCGATACCCGACTGGAAACTCATCACGATACTTGTTCAAAAAATAAGTAACTTACAAAATGACACTTTTTGGGCTTTTATACTTGGAATTTTCCTACTCACTGAAAATAAAACAACACTACCAGGATGAAAGCTACTCTAACTACCTATCCTACTCCCTTACTCCTCCTACTCTACTCATTCCACTCACTTCCCTAGACTAACAACTCACTACACACACTCCAAGAATGAGAAGTAATAAGTGCGGCTGAAAATGACTTACCAAAGAAGAGAAAATCACCACTCCTCCTCTCGCTTCAATGCAAAAAGCTACTTACCATCACACGAATGCCTCGGTTTGATTCGACACTCCCCGGCAATGGCACCAAAAAACGTGTTGACCTAAGCACCAACTTAGGGACTTGTGGAGAAAGAGACTATACCTCAATCCCCCTCAAGTGCATATAGTGGGGATTCACGCTTTAATTCAATCCGATGAGTATACAAACCTAGCTGAGTGTATGAGGACATGCATTCAAATGATGATCAATGCAAATGAACTACTCAAAGATTGCAAACAATAAAGACTGATCCAAACAAGCTTCAACTGTCAGTTATGGTGTCACGATACTTGGAACAACAGCCAACAGTAAATTGAGCTTTTCTCTCAGCTCCCAACTCCAAATATAGCGAATAGCATATGCGTTTCGAAGCTCTCGAGAAGACGCATCCAATGGCGGTGGTTTCACTCAATTCCTACACTCCTACTTCAAGTTATGAGCAAAATACTGAGTCGTGGGAAAACCTTCCTACACTTCAACACTTCCTACACTTTGCACACACCTTAACAACGGTAAACAAACACTTTCATGGATAGACCACACTTCCTAACACTCTTTCCAAGCAATACACATGCACACAAGCTCACAAAGAAGAAGATATAGAGAGGAGAAGACACAAATTCGAATTTTTGTCCTCTTGATTCTCACAATGGCAAAAAGTCTTTACAAAGAGTCACAAGTTGACTTATATACTTGTGCCCTAAAAATGGTCCTTTCACACAAGAGACCGGCACTTATTAACTAAAGACTAATTTCCTACTAATTTACATGGGTAAGCTTCTAATCTTCTGTGGGGATGCATCGAGAGGACCCTCTGGTGCATTTACATCGGAAAATATATTACAAGAATGGTTATAATACAAAAATTGGGTGTCCAAATCGGAAAAAATTTGGGGCCCGTCTTTTTCTCTGCCTTGTGCTATCTTTGCTCTGCAACAGACTATTTTTCTTTCTTCTACCTCATATCGCTTAAAATGTTCTCGTGCTTCAAATGGGTCAGGATGTTGATCTTCGTGAACTCTAAGTTTCTCTTTGTTATGTCTCTCTTGATACCCTTCTATGACAAATACTCAAGGTTCTTCTTGGTCTTCGTCTAGTTTTATCTCTTTGAAGTATTGTTCTTCTAAATCAAATTTAGATTCCATTTCAACACTTTTTTAGTTCTCTCTCCATTCTTTCTCTACTAGTTCTCCAACTTCTACTTCTTGAAGGACTACCATGTATAGGCTTACATCATACCCTTCTTCATCTATGCATTCATTCATTGCCACGGCTTTCACGTAAACATCTAACATGGCTAATATTTCCATCCAATCGTGAGGTGTGAACACTTTGTCTAGAAATATTTGTGGCATAGGTCTTCTATAGGTCTAAAGTTTTCATGCCCTATTGGCCACAATTGTGCCTTTTTTTCTTCTCGTTTGGCTTCCTTGCATATCCATAGTTGGACATCTTCATTCATCGAAGATTGATCACTCTATATTGCACTATGAATGGACACATTGTCTTCTTCTTTATGGATAGGGTTCCACTGCAAAGGAGGTGCATCTCTATATGTGAAGGTTTGAAGATTTATTTTCATGGTGGCGCCCTGATGTTGGAGGTACAATGCATCTTGCCCCAATCTTGTACTACTCTCAATTGTCACATGAAAGTTCATCGTAAAATCATTTCATAATTGCTTGCTTTTTTGAACTGACATATTGCTAGGGTGTGCTCAAATTCCACTTCGCACGTGGTTAGAATGACCTTTTCTAAGATCCCTAATGGTATTTCAACATGACTATCTGCTAATTGGAGTTTCATTTGAGTGGGTCATAGGGTTGGCTTTCCCCATTTTTCCCATACCTCCTTAGTGGCTATTCCTACTCCCGCTCCCATGTCTAAGATGCTTTGGTCATGTATCCATTGAATGTGATGGGAAGATATGTATTTCCTTCATCTCCCTCGCTGAACTCTCCCACTTTGCCTATTGGAATTTGAGTTATGGATGGGGTATCTCCTTTTTTTCTCCTCGAGTGGTTGTCCTACTTCTATCTTTAATTGTTTGGCCAAATGTTTCCACAACCGAAGTTTAATTTGTAGTAACTCTTGTGAACATTGAACTTTGGTTTTCTTGATTTTTGATAATGTGTGAGGGGTTTCATATTGTGATTTCCCTTCTCTACCTCTGATGGTAGGGGCATGAAATAATTCTGACTTCCTCTCATACTCCCCCATATAGTTGGGAAGTGTGGATATACTGTTTACTTCCTCTCTATTTTGATCCAAGATTGATATTTTCTCATATATCTCCTCCGTTTCCACTGCAAGTTGATTTCCAAGTGTGTCTAGTCCTTCAAAAGGGGGTGGTGTATTTTTGCTTTTTTTTTCCACTAGTCTTCTTGAACTTTGGCCAAAAGGTGGTGTTGCCAGTTAGCCTCTATTTCTGGGATGGTTGAACTTTGATCTCCCCCTTTAATGTAGATATTTCCTTCTCTCTCCTCAGCTTGCTATCCTTTTTTGTGTTCTTGATTGACAGCATCTAGACATTCTTAGAACTTGTTTTCTGGTATCCTAGTCTTGGGAAGGGTAGGTATAGAATTCTCAAGTGTGGTTTGTGCAATATCAATCAATTTTTTACATAACTCCAATCTCTCCTTCTCCAAGTTCCCTTTAGGATAACTCTTTTCATGTTGTTCTATGCTAGGCCCTATCGCTATCTTGGATTGATAGGCTTTCAACCACATGTTTAGATCTTCAGGCATAGGATCACCTAGAACTGATCCTGCTTGTATGCTCTTTGAATCCTTGGTCACCATGTGAGCCTTCTTGTGTGTCTCTTGGATTTCACCTATCTTGGTTTCTTTTAAAGTTTTCTCTCTCTCTTCAATCTGTCTTTTAATCCATTTGTTTTTAATTTTTTCTCTCCTTGACTTCCATCTTTGAATCTTTTTAATTTTAGAGGTCTCCTCTAGTGCCTCTGAGTCCTCAACCACTTGAGCTTCAAAATCTTTCTCCTCCTCAACCTTTGGATGGTACAATGCTTCCTTTTCCAAGTTCGCCTTGGCTTTGGATCTGGTAATAGCCTTCAATGGCATGGTATATTCTTTGTCACTTCTTGATGATTCAATCACTTCCATCACATTGATTTGCATAGTAGTGGAGAATTTATTGGGGTTCTTAGGGAAATCTCTAAACAAATGCTCCTTGCCATTCATTACAATAGCCTTCCCACACATGGGGGGGTGGTGTTTTGTAGGGAAAAGTGCATTCCCTAACAAAGTGATCTCCTCCACATCTATAACATGGTCCTCTTAGTGCATGCGGTCTAGTTGGGAGTCTAATAGGAACTGGGACCCTAGGTGCGGTGTACATAAGATTAGCAGACTCTGGTCCATAAGCATTTTCATATCCTTCATATCCGTAGTATTGCTGCTCATAGGCATGTTCATATTTCATAAGACTTGAGTAATAGGGATAATATTCTCCATGATTTTGATCGAATCCTTGGCTTAAGTTTTCCATGTTTGTCAAGGGAGTGGTTGGCACCATGGCTCTTTCTGGATTTTCTTCTGGTTGGGTATACTTTAAAGACACTACATTCTGTGGATGTCATGGTTGTTTTCTTAACATTGATTGTGGTTTATCTGCCATACTTTTATGTTCTTGGTGATACTAGTGGTCCTTGATATGGATTATATCTTGGGGCCTCTCTGCCCTGATCCCTAGGGGGATATCCATAGGGTCTATACTAGTGTGGTGTAGAGGGTCGAGGTTGTCTATTAAAGGGACAATTCTTGGTATTATGGTTGGTGTATTTTTGCTCAATGTTCGTTTGCCTATTGTATGAATAGGGTTGTGGTGGTGCTAAGGCTCCTCATGCACAAACATGGGATGGGTGATCTGCACCACAATGCATGCATTGTCTTAACATTGGCACTCTGATAGGGCCATTCTAGTAGTTTCTCTGTCCTTGGACTCCTAGCTTCTTAGCCACTAAGTCTGCTAGTTCTTCTACATTGCTTGTGCTAGAGGTAGCATTGCTCATAGTGTCTTCTGATTTGGTGGGATTCTGTGGGGCTTTTAGGTCATCTACTAGGTTGTCTTCCAAATCTATGCATTCTTGTAGACATTCACTTAGTGTCTGTAATTGCATCATATATACCAAAGTTCTTAATAACCTATTAGTTAAACCATCTAAGAGCAAATATATCATTTTCTATTGGGAGGGTCTCTCCATCACAGGGCATCTGTCCACATATTGATTGAACCATCTGGCCATAGTATTTATAGTCTCATTAGAGGTCTATTTAAAACTATGGATTAATGAAGAAGAATTGTGTTTGATTCCCCTCTTGGTGAATTCTCTGATAAATTCTTGGAAGAATTGGTCAATATTTGCAAAACGGTTGGGGTCCAAAGGTTGGAACAAAGTCAAAGCTATTCTCATAAGGGTTACTCCAAAAGATTCATATTGGACAAAGAAATCATCCACCTATTTTGCACATAGTACTTGCTTGAATTTTGCAATGTGGTCATAAGATTGCCTTGAACTATCATAATGGTTTCTCATACACTTTGGCACTTGTATTGGTACTTTTGCTTGGCTCTGGGGGTTGAATAATGATGGGGACAGTAGGCAGTATGGGGTATAATCTTGGTTCTATGCCTTTTTTGGTGGTCTTAATGGGATAGGTGGTCTATTCCTACTTCTGATTCCTTGATTGGTTTGGCTTTTGGGGTTGGGTCTTGGCACAGAAAATCACACGTAAGGTCTGGCAGGAACACTTCCTTGGCTGGTTTTCTCCAGACGCTAAGTTTTGGGTACCTTGTTGGGCTCCAAAGGGGTTTTGTGAAGTAGCAACCTGTTCTCGAGGAGGGAATACAAGCAACCCCATGTACCTCGATCTCGACCTATCTAGATCGTCCACTAGCCAATATTCTTCTTAGATTTCGATCTAGGTAGGTAATTCTAGACAAATCTTCAGGATCTCCCAATTCATAGATAGTGGCTAGGTTGATGCCTTCTCCTTTGTATAGGTGAAGCAACTTGTAGTAGTAGGTCAGATCCACTTATCAAGTGCAAGTCAATTAGATGGTCATCATGGGGTATCAGATCTCCTCTTAGTACCTAAGTGATCATAGACTTTCCCCTAGGGGTAGTCACCGTGTTTGCATTATTGGTTCTACTATGGATTCTTGGTTCCTCTATGTCCCCTCATTCATTTATCTAGTCAGGGTTCTGACTGACAACATATATTTGTCCTATTTTATCCATGTAGACACCTCCTTTGTATTTGACAGCTGGTCTTGGGACTATTTTTTATTCAGTCACATTTCTCATTCTTGCAACATACCTATTAAGGATGTCAAGGTAGATGGGTACTCCATGCAAGTTTGTAGATATGTACTGTAGGGATGTCGAATATTCCCCTTCCACTACAGACATGAAACTTGCCCTAGGCACATAACTATGCATATCTTTTGAGGTCATGAGTCTTTCCTCCTCAGAATCACTAAAAGTATCTGAGTAAATAGAGTGGTTACTTTTGAGCTACACTTCTTGTAGAAGATACTACACTTCTTCGACTGCCTAATACTTGTCAGGATCTTAGGTTCATTCACTACTTAGTTCTTGGGTCATCTATGGCCCTATTGACTATCCTTTGCAAGTTTGAGCACTTTTATTTCTCCAATTTTCTTTTTTATGCTCCTTGCTTTCCCCATGATACATGATATTCCCAAGCCATGATACACGATATCTAAGGTATGATGATACACTATGAGGAACACACATGATACACGATATTTGGCTATTGGGCGATACATGATACTTAATAATTGTGATACAATCAACCCCATGATACTCCAAAGTACATGATAGACAATACCCGAATTTAGATGATACACGATACCAGTCAACTTCACGATAGGATACTTGTAGGGTCATGATACATGATACTCAAGAAGATAGGATACATGATACTTCACCACTTTGGTGATACACGATACACAATTGATGTGATACATGATACACGATACGATACTCAATCACATAGCGATACACGATACTTATGAGGTATCATGATACATGATTCTTAGGGTGATACACAATACAGGAAAGGGTACGATACATGATACATGGGCAAGGAGATATGCAATACATGATACTCAACCTAGTGATACACGATACTTGTGAGGTATCATGATACATGAGGAGTTGAGGTATCAGTGATACATGATATGTGCCAAGTATCACGATACATGGGAATTCAGGTATAGTGACACCTGAACTCAATCGGCCATGATACTTGGTCTTAACAAGGTCCAAATTAAAAACATTTTAGTGTATTGTGAGTTTCACAAGTTCTTAGTCCCCCTCAACTAACTATGGGTGTAAGATCTCACTCAAAACCCTTCCTACAACCCCCACAATACTTCCACTATTCTGTGTCACTTCTACTGAGTATTTACTTGGTTTCTAGAGATTGGTAGAGTGAAGTTCTCACCTTCAATAGTAGGCCCTCTAGTGATTTCCACCAAAAGCTAACAATTCTTTATCCTCTCTATGATACATGCTCAACGATACCAGTTGTTATACTGCATGATACACTTGTTCAAGCAAATGGCTTAAAATTGAAAAGTTTTGTGAAATTTAGGTTCTTGGGGTAACCAATGGCTGGAACTAAAGTGATCAATTGTTTTTTGGATTTTTTGGTGATATTTTACCTATTCTAAGCATACATTTTCCCTCTATTCTAAATCCTTACTCTCTCTCACTCCCTCTCTCCTAACCCTACAAACTCATTACACACCACTAGAGTGTGAAGTAACAAGTTGATTTGATGCTTGATTCCTTTACTCTTGTCTTCAAACTCTATTGATGTGAACTCACCAACGCCATCTATCCTGAATTTCTTCATCTTCTTCCATGTTTTAGTTTCAACAAGCTGAAGTCATTCTTTAGACTTACCAAAAGATTGAGCCTTATCGCGAAGGAAGTACACTCACATCTTCTTGCTGTAGTCATCCACAAGTAACATGAAGTAGGAAGATCCACCCAAGGCTCATTTATGTATTTTTTTGCACAAGTCAGCATGCACCAACTCTAGAGGATAGCTTGCCCTATTCTTGCTTTCTTGTGGAAACACCTTCCTCTGTTGCTTTCCCATCATGCAAGCTTCACATGGTTCCTTCATTTCTGCAATCCATGGTAGGTGTGCAACCATACCACTATGATGCATCTCCTTCAATACACAATATCCAATGTGGTTGAATCTCTCATGTCATAGCTTACTTGTGCCCACACTTGTAGTGGCTATAAGAGCACACAACTCATATAGGTTGTTCCTCCTTATGCTACTCCCAAAAATGTTTTTAATATTCATAATCTTAGCTCTTTTTTTACTGAAAGATACTTGATCACCTTGACCAATTATAGAAGCTACTGAAAGTATATTTTGTTTGATTTGTGGAACATATAACACATTTGAAAGCTTTCTAACATCCCGATTAGAGTTAATGAAAGAAATCGTACCTTTACCCTCTGCAAGACATCTTGCATTATTCTCTACCTTTACTATGATGGCTTCCTTTAGAGGCTATAAGGAACTACAAAGGTCTTTTCTGCTTGTCATGTGACAAGATGCACCACTTTCCAACCCCCATGAGTCATCCATGCCTGAATCTTTAGCTGAGGAGCATACCTCCTCTATCGTAATAAATAACTCAAAGTTTGTTTCTATTGTATTGGGAGACTCGTTGCCCTTGCTACCTTTTGAAGAGCCATTCTTATCTTCTGCCTTCTTGATGCTACAACCTTGGATTATGTGTCCTTTCTTCTTAAAGTTGAAACACTCTCCCTTGAACTCCTTTTTGTCGTTCTTCTTTTTGTCTCCATCCTTTGAAGGGTCCACTTTGCGTCCTTTGGCATTTGCTATGAATGCAGCATCTCCTTTGCTACCATCACTCCTTGCCTTGAGGCACAACTCTTCATCCATGAATAAGGCACTGAATTCTTCAAACATTAGTGGTTGAGATCTGGTTTGAGTAGTAAGAGCAGTTACCAAACCATCAAACTTAGATGGAGAGATTTGAAGACAATGCCAAGCTAGCTCCTCGCTTCACTTTTATACACTTTCTCTTGCCATTTGATGTCATAAATTGTTTATGCAAGTGATAAATGCCTCTATAGTCTCCCCATCAGCAAACCTTTCTACTACTAGCTGATTCTCCAAGTTCCAAATTGGTGATTGATTACAAATTTTATATTGATTTCTCAATATGTTCCATGCTTCTTATGCCTTGGTAGTATGCTAAATGAGAGTCAAAACACTATCAATAGTACTTGTAAATAGAGCACAAAGCCCCTCTGCATTTCTACATTTCCAAGCATCTAGAAGATCACCATGAGGAGGGACCATTCCACCAGGATTATTTGGATGAGGTGTTACTTTGGGCTCATGATTAGCCCCAAGAAAAGTCTCTAGAAGCTCATATGAATCACAAAAAGAAGTGATTTTAAACTTCCATAGGGTGTAGTTTGTGTTAAGATATCAAGCTCAACATGTGATGATCTAGGATGACATGTATCACTTTTTCATTTCTCTAACATGTATAGTGGGTCCCTTGTCTTGAGATGCCCTGACTATTGCCAACACTATCTATTTATCTATCTATTGTTGGAGTAAATTACAAGCCTACACATTTAGCTTGAAAGATATCATGAAGACTCTACATATGTGAAGAAGCATAGGAACCATTGCTAGTGGTTAATTACCACTTTACCTCATTGTAAAAGTCAAATTGACTTAGAATCTTTTGTAATCACCTACCAAAGTGAGTCGTGGAAAAAGTAACTCATTTGATTGAAGGAATATCTCCTAGGATATAGGAGTTTGATCATAGGGAGCCAAAAGTTTGAATTTGAATTCAAACTTTTACTCATTTCCTATAAAAATGGACATGAAAAGTCGCGGGTAGAACTCATCACTCCCGAGCTTCTCATTACTGATTTTGAGTGTGTGTGAGGACTATACTATAGTCTACACCTCTCTACACCATTAGGCAATGTTATTCATGCCAATGGAGTTGTATACAAGTGTTTATTAATTCATACACTCACATTGTCCCTCTCTGAGTTCTCTGTTAGTCTACTCAAAAGCCTGTCAACTTGTCAAGGGCATATCTTAGTCAATTCTTCACCAAATTCAGTGATTCAAAGCTTGTTGGATTCAGCTTGAAGTTATCTACAGGCTATTAAAAGTTTGAAGACATTATATTCAGTCATTTTGGAGATATCGGCATCGAGGTGATCCCTAGTTATTTTCTACTACAGTCCTAAAAAGTCGGGGGTATAGCTTAACTTGCTAAATTGATTTCTCTTAGCATAGTTTATCTTTTTACATCATTTCACTTGGATTAGTTAGCTTACTAAGCTAATTAAATACTCCTAAAAGGAATTTTTCCAATCTCTACTGTACTGGTCATACTGAGCAAAATACCCAGCAGGTGTCAAGACATAAATAGAAAGTTTTCTTGAGTTTGTGACTTCCAAAGTTATCTGTTTTGATTCAATTATTGCACACATCATCTCCAAAGGAAAAAGGATATTTTATGGTGTCATTGGAAGGCTAAGGAGGTCTACTTATCAAGTCTGAAGTAAAAGAGGGCTGGTACAAAGCAGGCTTTAGTAGTACCTACTCAGTCTCTTGGTGCATCCATCCATCTTTCCCAACAGTGGTATCAGAGCAAATTACGGTAAAATGGGAGATGGTTTTCCTTCATTTATTGATGAATTGGACAGGAACAACTATCAAGCTTGGTCTCTAAGGATGAAGACCTACTTAGAAGGAAGGAGTCTCTATGGATACATCTCAGGAGATGAGGAATTGCCCTCATTCAAAACAAGAGGATTACCAACCAAGGAAGAACATGAAAAGCTCAACACATGGTGTGCTAAGGATGCATTGGCAAGGTCTTACTTACTCAACTCTATCTCTGACTTTCTTTTTCCACATATCAGAAATTGTAAGACATCCCAAGAGACTTGGGAAACCTTGTCATCATATTTTTCCTCCAATACAAGGGCTAGGAAAAATCAGTTGTGGATTGAATTCACAACACTAAGGAAGCAACCTAAGCAAGCTGTTTCAGAATTTGTGACCAAGATCAAAGATGTTGCAGATCAGTTAGCAAGCATAGGAGAAGAGATTGAAGAAGAACAGATTGTAAGGCAGGTGATTAATGGAATCAAGGCTGATGACAAGTGGGAAAGCTTCACCACTGCAATGGATCTTTACATGGACATGAATACTCCAGATCTTACAACTCTCATGGGACAATTGTTCACTCATGAAGCAAAGCTCAACAAGAATGGAGATACATCCAAAGGTAATAACTCTTCTGCCCTATACACTGATAAGAAGTCTAAAGATGAAGGCAAGAGCAAAAAGATAGAAGATGAAGGCTCTACCTCCCAAGCCAACTATGCAGGGAGAAGTAGATCTTCAAGAGGAAGAGGCAGAGGAGGTAAGCAAGGTAGGGGGAGATCTTATAACTCCTCACCATGTAACATTTGTGGTTTATCAAATCATAATACACATGAGTGTTTCAGGAATTACAAAAATCAGAGAGGAAGAGGAAACCAAAGAGGTGGATACTCACAGTCAAGAGGTAGGTTCAATCATCACCAAGGCTACAACAACAACTACAACAACAATTACAACAATAATTACAATGGCAACTACCAAGGAGGATATAAATCCAGAAAGGACTACAACAACTATACAGAGGAGCAGGATGATTCTCTTCTGATCATGAACATGACTTCAAAGTCAGGTACAAATGATGACCACCTATTCTACATTGACTCAGGGTGCTCAAATCATGTGGCTGGCAATGTAGCACTACTCTTTGATCTTGAGGAACCAAAAGGTAAGCATCAAGTCCAAACAGGTGATGACACTAAGCATTCAGTAGTTAAAGTTGGAAATGTTAAGACTTGTGATGGAAATCAGAACTTGTTGAGCAGGGTACTCTATGTACCAACCATTACCAAAAACTTGATGAGTGTTGGTCAGATTGTGGAGAAAGGTTTGCAGGTTAGATTCAATCAATATGGAGCATTTGTGGAGGACCCAAGACATGGATTCAAGAGGATAGCAAAAGGAGAAAAATCAGGTAGACTTTTCACTTTTGAATTAGAAGACACAAATAATATTGCATTATAAAGATTAGGGCATATAGGAGAAAGAACCTTGAAGCAAATGTGCAGGGATCAATGTGTGCTTGGGATACCTAATGTATCCAAGCAACATATGATTTACAAGTGTGGTGCTTGTCAATTTGGGAAGTCTCACAGGTTACCCTTCTCAAGGAAAGAATATATGCATGAAGATTATCTACAGCTTGTCCACACAGATGTATGGGGACCAAGCAAAAACCCCTCATCAGGTTCAAGGTACTATGTGTCTTTTATTGATGATTATAGCAGATGGACTGTATTGTACTTTATGTAGCACAAGGATGAGGTATTTAATTGGTTTAAAAAATATCTTGCACTAGTTGAAAATCAAATAGGAAGGAATTTGAAGAGGTTAAGGTCAGATGGAGGAGGTGAGTACTTCTCCAATGAATTTGAAAACTTCTTGCAGGACAAAGGCATCAAAAGAGAAATAACCACAAGGTATTCTCCTGAACAGAATGGGGTAGCTGAGAGAAGAAATAGGTTAATTGTGGAGACAACTAGGTCTATGTTGAATGAAAAAAGGTTACCTAACTATCTATGGGCAGAAAGTGTTTCTACTGCCACTTACCTCATAAACAGGTTACCATCTAAGTCACTTGATGGTATGACACCCTATGAAGCATTGCATGGGAAGAGACCCTCACTTGACCATTGCAAAATTTTTGGATGTGTAGCATATGTGCACATTCCTTCTCAGATAAGAGGTAAGCTAGATCCAAAGGCTAAAAAATGCATCTTTATTGGATATGATTTAAATAAAAAAGGTTACAGGTTTTATAATCCCACCAATAAGGGATTCATGGTAAGCAGAGATGTTGTCTTTGATGAAAATGATTCTTGGTATGAGAATGAATGCATGAAGGTTAAACTACCCTATGATTTGGAAGAGGAATTTCCAAAACCTGCAAAGGAGGAACCTACTCAGAATGAAGACTCAAGTTCAGATGAGGAAGACACTATCAAACTTGAAGAGTTCAAGGCATGGAAGTCCAAGGGCAAAATGAAGATGAAGAAGCTTAAAGACATACCTGAATCTTCAGCTCAACCATTTAGAAGATCACAAAGAGAAAGCAAGAAACCTATCAGATATGGGTATGATACATCTCTTGTTACTAAACATTCAGTTTATCTTGCCAAAGATTTGTCAAATGAAGAACCAGGATCATATGAAGAAGCAATAACCAAATCAGAGTGGAAAGAAGCTATGGATGAGGAGATTGAAGCACTCAAGGAGAGTGACACATGGGAGTTAGTACCCAAGAAGGACTCCATGAAGGTAATAGGATCCAGATGGATCTACAAATTGAAAAGAAATTCTGATGGAACAATTAATAGGTACAAAGCCAGATTGGTAGCCAAGGGTTTTGCACAAACCCAAGGCATTGATTATGAAGAGACATTTTCTCCTGTAGCCAAAATGCCAACAATCAGAGTGTTGGTAAGTGTGGCTGCATCAAAGAATTGGAACATGTACCAATTGGATGTCAAGAATGCTTTCTTGAATGGATGGATTTCAGAGGAGGTATATATGTCACAACCTCTTGGATATGAAGACACTAAAAAGGTAACATATGTTTGCAAATTAAAAAAGGCTTTATATGGATTAAAGCAGGCACCTAGGGCATGTAATTACAGGTTAACTACATACCTCCAAGACCAAGGTTTTGTCATGAGCAAGGCAGATACTTCTCTATTCATTAAGAGAAGTAATTCAGAGGTAATATATCTCTGTGTTTATGTTGATGACATCATCATTACAGGTAATGATGTCAATGGAATCAGATATATCAAAAGCCAGATGATGAAGGAGTTCAAGATCAATGATCTTGGCCTATTGAAGTATTTTCTAGGGCTTGAATTAGTTTACACTAATTCAGGGATTTACATTACTCAGAAAAAATACATACAGGATATGTTGAAGAAGTTTCACTTGCAGGATGCCAAAGTAGCAAGCACTCCAATGGAGGTAAACCTAAAACTAAGTGCTCATGAAGGTGATGAAGTCAATGACATTACAGGTTATCAAAGTATGGTGGGTAGCTTGAACTATGCTACCTTAACAAGGATAGATATTGCATATGGAGTTAGTGTGCTAAGTCAATTTATACACAAGCCAAGGATACCTCACTTAGAGGCTGCCAAGAGAATCTTGAAGTATCTCAAGGGTACACAGAACCATGGTTTGTATTTTCCTTACACTTTAGATATTGATATAAAAGTTTATTCAGATGCAGATTGGGCAGGATGCAAGGATGATAGGAAAAGCACTTCTGGATATATTTCTTTTGCAGGTGACAAACCAATTTCATGGTCTTCAAAGAAGCAACCAACTGTTGCTTTGTCTTCCACTGAGGAAGAGTATAGAGGACTAGCTAATGCTACACAACAAGCAATTTGGATTAAGCTTTTGTATACAAAATTGGGTTTATATACTAGGTCTCTAATAATCTTTGGAGATAATACAAGTTCTCTTCACCTTGCAGCTAATCCTATCTATTATGCCAGGACCAAACACATAGAAGTTCATTATCATTATGTGAGAGAGAAGTTGATAAGCAAGGATATTCAGCTAACCTATGTGTCAACCAACATGCAATGTGCAGACTTGTTGACTAAAGCTTTGGATGGAACCAAACTTTGCAGGTTCAAATCTATGATTGGATCGCAGGATATACTTGAAGATTGAAGATGAAGACTTAAGCCAAAATGTTTGGCTTGAGGGGGAGCTGTTGGAGTAAATTACAAGCCTACACATTTGGCTTGAAAGATATCATGAAGACTCTTCATATGTGAAGAAGCATAGGAACCATTGCTAGTGGTTAATTACCACTTTACCTCATTGTAAAAGTCAAATTGACTTAGAATCTTTTGTAATCACCTACCAAAGGAGTTGTGGAAAAAGTAACTCATTTGATTGAAGGAATATCTCCTAGGATATAGGACTTTGATCATAGGGAGCCAAATACTCATTTCCTATAAAAATGGACATGAAAAGTCGCAGGTAGAACTCACCTCTCTACACCATTAGGCAATGTTATTCGTGCCAATGGAGTTGTATACAAGTGTTTATTAATTCATACATTCACATTGTCCATCTTTGAGTTCTCTGTTAGTCTACTCAAAAGTCTGTCAACTTGTCAAGGGCATATCTCAGTCAATTCTTGACCAAATTCAGTGATTCAAAGCTTGGTGGATTCAGCTTGAAGTTATCTACATGATGTCAAAGTTTGAAGACATTGTATTCAGTAATTTTGGAGATATCTGCGTCGAGGTGATCCCTAGTTATTTTCTGCTACAGTCCTAAAAAGTCGGGGGTATAGCTTAACTTGCTAAATTGATTTCTCTTAGCATACTTTATCTTTTTACATCATTCAACTTGGATTAGTTAGCTTACTAAGCTAATTAAATACTCCTAAAAGGAAGTTTTCCAATTCCTACAGTACTGGTCATACTGAGCAAAATACCCAACAGGTATCAAGACATAAATAGAAAGTTTTCTTGAGTTTGTGACTTCCAAAGTTATCTGTTTTGATTCAATTATTGCACACATCATCTCCAAAGGACATAGGACATTTTATGGTGTCATTGGAAAGCTAAGGAGGTCTACTTATCAAGTCTGAAGTAAAAGAGGGCTGGTACAAAGCAGGCTTTAGCAGTACCTACTCAGTCTCTTGGTGCATCCATCCATCTTTCCCAGCATCTATCTATCTATCTATCTATCTATCTATCTATCTATCTATCTATCTATCTATCTATCTATCTATCTATCTATCTATCTATCTATCTATCTATCTATCTATCTATCTATCTATCTATCTATCTATCTATCTATCTATCTATATATCTATCTATCCATCTATCTATCTACATATCTATCTATCTATCTATCTATCTATCTATCTATCTATCTATCTATCTATCTATCTATCTATCTATCTATCTATCTATCTATCTATCTATCTATCTATCTATCT